>WNWK01015211.1:40000-48609 GCA_009830355.1 Cherax destructor
AGGCCTCATGTTGGACCAGAGCCTGATTAACCAGGCTGTTACTGCTGGCCGCATGCAGTCCAACGTACGAACCACAGCCTGGCTGGTCAGGTACCGACTTTAGGTACCTGTCCAGTGCCTGCTTGAAGACAGCCAGGGGTTTGTTGGTAATCCCCCTTATGTATGCTGGGAGGCAGTTGAACAATCTTGGGCCCCTGACACTTATTGTGTTGTCCCTCAACGTGCTGGTGGCACCCCTGCTCTTCATTGGGGGGATGTTACATCGTCTGCCGAGTCTTTTGCTTTCGTAGGGAGTGACTCTCGTGTGCAAGTTTGGTACTAATCCCTCGAGAATTTTCCACGTGTATATAACAATGTATCTCTCCCGCCTGCGTTCCAGGGAGTACAGGTTTAGAAACTTCAAGCGTTCCCAGTAATTGAGGTGGTTTATCGCAGTTATGCGTGCGGTGAAGGTTCTCTGCACATTTTCAAGGTCAGCAATTTCACCCGCCTTGAAAGGTGCAGTTAGTGTGCAGCAATATTCCAGCCTAGATAGAACAAGCTATTTGTAAAGTGTCAACATGGGCTTTGCATCCCTAGTTTTGAAGGTTCTCATTATCCATCCTGTCATTTTTCTAGCAGATGCGATTGCTACGGTGTTATGGTCCTTGAAGATGAGATCCTCTGACATGATCACTCCCAGGTCTTTGACATTAGTTTTTCGCTCTATTGTGTGGTTGGAATTTGTTTTGTACTCCGATGAGATTTTAATTTCCTCACGTTTTCCGTATCTGAGCAATTGAAATTTCTCATCATTGAACTTCATATTGTTTTCTGCAGCCCATTTAAAGATTTGGTTTATGTCTGCTTGGAGTCTTGCAGTGTCTTCAACGGTGGACACTGTCATACAGATTCGGGTGTCATCTGCAAAGGAAGACACGGCACTGTGGCTTATATCCCTGTTTATGTCCAATATGAGGATGAGAAACAGGATGGGAGCGAGTACTGTGCCTTGTGGAACAGAGCTTTTCACAGTAGCTGCCTCAGACTTTACTCTGTTGACTACTACTCTTTGTGTTCTACATGTTAGGAAATTATAGATCCATCTACCAACTTTTCCTGTTATTCCTTTATCACGCATTTTGTGTGCTATTACACCATGGTCACACTTGTCAAAGGCTTTTGCAAAGTCTGTTTATATAACATCTGCATTCTGTTTGTCCTCTAGAGCATCCAGAACCTTGTCATAGTGGTCCAGTAGTTGGGACAGACAGGAGCGACCTGCTCTAAACCCATGCTGCCCTGGGTTGTGTAATTGATGGTTATCTAGATGAGTGGCGATCTTGCTTCTTAGAACCTTTTCAAAGATTTTTATGATATGGGACGTTAGCGCTATTGGTCTGTAGTTCTTTGCCATTGCTTTACTACCGCCTTTGTGGAGTGGGGCTATGTCTGTTGTTTTTAGTAACTGCGGGACGACCCCAGTGTCCATGCTCCCTCTCCATAGGATGTTAAAAGCACCTGATAGGGGCTTCTTGCAGTTCTTGATAAACACTGAGTTCCATGAGTCGGGGCCTGGAGCGGAGTGCATGGGCATGTCATTTATCGCCTTTTCGAAGTCATGTGGCGTCAGGGTAATGTCAGATAGGCTTGCGTCTACCAGGTTCTGTGGCACAATCACATAAAAAATTCATTTAGGTCTTCAACTTTCAGTCTGGTTAGCGGCTCGCTAAAAACTTAGTCATACTGGGACTTTAGTAACTCACTCATTTCCTTGCTGTCATCTGTGTAGGACCCATCTCGTTTTAGTAGGGGCCCAATACTGGATGTTGTTCTCGACTTTGTTTTTGCATAAGAAAAGAAATACTTTGGGTTTCTTTCAATTTCATTTATGGCTTTTAGTTCTTCCCGCGTTTCTTGATTCCTGTAAGATTCCTTTAGTTTTAATTCGATGTTTGCTATTTCTCTGACCAGTGCCTCCCTACGTATTTCAGATATATTGGCCTCTTGTAGCCGCTCTGTTATTCTTTGCCTTCGCCTGTCGCATTTCGCATATATATCTAAGTGGAGCAAGGGGTCCAAAGTAGAGCGGTCCTTGCAAAAGCCATATTGGCGAGGAGAAAGACTATTGTGAGTCTCCAAATACCATATATGACGTCTATTCACCAATTGTTCCATCACCTTGCAGACTACACTGGTCAGAGCAATGGGACGATAGTGAGAGATATCAAGCCCCGAGGTGTCTGGTTTGCGAAACGGTAGGACAATGGCAGATTTCCATCGTTGAGGGAGAACCCCTCGCGTCCAAATAAGATTGAAAAGACGCAAAAGAACTGTAAGGGCTGTAGAATGTAGATTCTGTAGCATACATATATGAATATCATCAGGCCCAGCTGTCGATGACTGGCAAGCAGAAAGAATGGACTCTAGCTCTATATGGCTCCATTCCATTAGAAAAGAAATCCAAGGGCAATTGCTCCCTGTAGACTTAGACGCGAGAAACGAGGGGCCGAGGTGAAGCCCTTGGGAGACACGGACAAGATAGTTCCCGATTTCCGTGGCAACTTCAAGAGGTTATGCAACAACCCGCAAAACGGGAACAAGGTCCGGAGCGTACTTGCTACACAACTTCCGTACCTTCTTCCAAACCGCACACATACGGAAAGTCGAGGTAATGGTAGAAACGTAGTCTTGCCAACAAGTGCATTTAGAGTCACAGTGGGACCCTCCCCAAAGATGATGGTGAGTGTTAAAATCACCTAACAACAAGATGGGCGGAGGCAGAGAAAAGATCAAAAACACAATATCCTAGATACAGAATGCACGGGAAGGGGAGAGATATAGAGAGCAAACTGTATACCACATGTGAAAATAAATATGAGCTGCAGTATGATGCAGCAGAGAACGAACAAAGACCTGTTGATACGGTATACCATCGAGCACAAGAAAGTGAACTCTCATTAAATGATTAATCAGGCAAGGGATCAGAAGAATGCAAGGGGACGAATAACAGCTGAACGAATTTTGGGCTATTGTAACCCAACACATACTGGAGAAAACTAGGAGAGCAACACCTGGAGCTCTCCCCGATTACCCCTAAGGCCACGAATATTCCATTGCAAATAAGTCATTATTCACAAAGACAGGTACGCCAACAAAATGAAGCGATAAAATCTATGGGCTAGTGAAGTCAATGTGTGGAGGAAATGGAAAGCGTGTAAGCAAGGAGGAATCAGAATGTGAAGGAAAAGATTGCTACGAAGGTTGTGAAAAATAAGAAGGGGTAGAAGGAGGCATGCCAGTGTCCATCGAGGGTTTCGTCTCCGCAATATAATCGGAGACAGCGTCAAGTGCCTCAGCAGTCAAGGAAGATGCCGATATCATGATTTCAGAGACAGGTGAGGTAGAGCAAGTAGAGATCGGGGAGACTATGGAGGGAACCAAAGAGGTCTCAGAGGGGAGGGAATTATGAATCTGGAGAGATGCAACCGGCAGGGACAGAAGTCCTACGGTGGAACAGGAGGGGAAGGAGGCTGGAAGATGACTGGAGAAGAAGTCTGGAGGGGAACAGAAGAGGGGACTACACGAGGAGGGGTGAACCTCCACCTTCGTGTGAGAGTTAGAAAGGGGGTGAGAACTAGGCACCGAGGCCGAAAGAAAACTGTTGGCAAATTGTAAGCACCGGAGGAATGCAAAGAGACTTGGGCTTATGAGACAGGTTCAACTTCGCAGGTGATAGACGCGAAGAACGTGCAGGCGTGCGAGGCCTTGCTGACTGAGAAACTAGCAGGCGAGAAAATGTAGAAGTAGGAATAGGTAAGGAGGTGGGGGTTTCAGAGGGTAAAACCGCAAAAGAATTAGAGACGGGGGTGACCCCAGAAGACACGACACTGGAGGAGCTGGTAGGCGGGGGGACCACCAAGGTTGGAGGTCTCCTAGCTACTCGAGAAAAAGGAACACGAGGAAGATTTCCCTGAAGGCGGAGCCGAGAGACAGCCATAGCATAAGTAAGGCCTTCGCTCTTCTTAAGACAACGGATTTCTCGTTCATTAAGATAGACCTGACATCAGCGGGAAAGAGAAGGATGAGGTTCAATGCAACTGAGACAAGTGGGGGAAAGGCTGCAAGATATATCGGCATGATCTCTGGCACCGCAGACCGGGCACTCCGCCGCAGATCTGCAGTATTTAGCGGGGTGTCCAAAGCGCCAGCAATTTCAATACTATTGGGGAGTAGGGACCACTTTACGGACCTCTAGGCGATGGCCCGCGATATAAATGGGGGACGGGAGTTCACGGCAGTCAAAGGTTAGGTTAAGCGGGCGATGTTACTGGGAAAGCGCCTCCGCCCGTGAGCGGGCAGGACATATGTATCCACTTTGAGAATTGAAAGGTCGTGAAGGGCTAATTGCTCCAAAATATAAATTATTAGTGACTCAAAAGCTAATATGTACATAATACGTAGTGGAGAATGGTGCCGTGCAGATGTTCTGGGCACGTAGCTCTGAGTCGTGGTTTGAAACGCCGAGCCTTTGTTGATGATGATGGGAGGGGGTTGTAAAAATGGACGTGACCCCAACACGAGTAGAGATTCTGACGAACAGAGGTACTATGATCCTCTGACCACCACAACACTTGTGAAGCAGTTGAGTCGCCAGTAAAGAACCATCATGAAACACTGGAGTTATGAATGGGAACGGCTGCTAGAATGGTGTGTAGCTAATTGTGTGTCGGCTACGAGTGGAAGGGGACCAGTGTAGGTAGAGATGTCAGACTGACACTCTTATCTCGCCTGTGTCACATGACCCGAGGCGACAATCAAAACTAAAATAAAGAAATACAAAATTACACACCACTAGAGAAATCACTCACATGACAGTCGTACAGCCTTTTATAGTGAGGATTAAATGATGTTACACTACTTAAGTCCAAATCAGGACAGAAATAATTTGTAGCATAAAGATATAAACAAGAGTGAAGCTCTTATTGAAACCCAATTAAACCAAACACATAATAAATTAAACAAGAGTGGAACGAATACTTTCAGATTTGATGGGAGTCGCAGGGCAAGTGACTGACCACCGGTCGGTGAGACACTTTTCACCTCCCACCGGGTGCAGAAGGGCGGGGAAGGGGGGGTAGCGGGAACGATGCACCTACCTAACAAACATACTGCCCTACAAACTACCACCACCATTTATTCATACTTCCACCCTTACTATCTAATGAACCTTTCCCCTCACATTAATCAGGAGGGGCTAACTTGCAAATCGGAATGAAATTAATTTTTAGATCATGCAAAAGTCAGATTATGTAATACATACTAACACCTCAATCTATATAATAACAGGTTAACATAGTAAGATATTTCAGATACTACTATTTACGATTTTTTCTATGTTGGTCATCAGCATAGTTTTCTTGAGTGAGTAATTGAAAGAGCTGCACGTTGGTTGCCACTGCTCAATAAGACACATTTCAAGCTTCTAATGAAGCTGTCTATAAACAGCCGTCAGTCTCCTGGTCAATATTCAAGTCCCTTTCGAAGAAGTAAAGTGATGTTATTGCAGTACACAAGTTCTTCATCTTGACTGAAGTAAGGAAGGAGTTCAACCTCTCTTGTCCGATAAGCTGTTATTTTAACGTCTTGCTGTAGACAGTTCTTTTTCTCTTAGTCTGGATGCTAAAAGTTCAGAGGTTTGCTTTGAGAGATTAACGTCAGGTATCAGATCACTGCGTTCTTCTTGGGAGAACTGCTGAGGTGTTGAAATGCTATCACATGTGTTACATCCTGTGTTTCTTCAACATCTGACAAGGTAAGGTCAGGCAGTGTTGTAAACACTGGTATGGTAAAGACGTGTCTTGTGTGCTCTCTGTCAGTGAAGACGTGTCTTGTGTGCTCTCTGTGAATCTGAACAAGATGTCCTCTCTTGAGCTACTCTACCAGCAGCTGAAGGAAGAACTGAGGGTAGCTAAGCTTGAGATACAGCGACTGACTGAGGAAAACAAGAGGATTCGTAGTAATCCTCCTGTTGAGAATCCTCAAGCCAAGAAAGGAACCTGGACAGTGGCTGGAATGCATGGGACAAAGTTAAAGATCAAGAGGATGGATGGAGAGGTAGAATTAACGAAGAACCAGAAGCCTGTTGTGGAAACATTGAACCGATTCTCCGTGTTACCCGATGAATGTGAGTCGACTACAGGGAACATCACGAACGACACCAAGGAAGATAAGTACATTGTTCTTGTTGGGGATAGTCAAATTAGGTAATATATGGATAGGGCCTTCTGCTTGAAAGAGAGAAGTAGGAGACAGAAGGTTTGCTTTCCTGGGGCTGGGATGGAGGATATTGTTAGCCGTCTGGACGACATCATGAGAGGTAATGGGAGCAATCCTATTATCTGTCTCATGCTGGAAGGCAACGATGTTGGCAGACGTAGGAGTGAGGACCTGACTAGCAGGTATAGATCAGCAATAGACATAATTAGGAAGAAGGGTGGGAACCCTGTCATATGTGGTATTTTGCCAAGGAGAGGAGTTGGAGATGAATGGCTGTCCAGGGCAATTGGTGTCAATTGCTGGCTGGACAAACACTGTAAGGATAATGCAATACCATTCATTTGCAACTGGGACCACTTCTATGGCCGAAATGACATGTATGCCAGGGATGGGGTTCACTTATCCAGGGCAGGTGTGGATTTTCTTGCTAGCTCAGTTGAGGGTGTTGTTAGGACTTTAAACTAGGATTAGTTAGAGGTATGGGTTTAGAAATGGAAAATACTGAATGTCGAAATATAGATCTAGGCTTTGATATAAAAAATCCTAACAATAACAAGGACAGTAATAGGTATAGTGGAAAAACAGAAAGAAGCAGGAAGGGTAAAGAGAAAGGAGGGTCTTTAAAAGTGTATTATACAAATAGTCGTAGTGCTAGGAATAAGATGGACGATTTGAGATTAGTTGTAAGTGCAGGTAACATTGATGCATTTGCCATAACTGAGACGTGGTTCAATACGAAAAATAGGGACATGCCTCCTGAATGTCATATACAGGGTTTTAAATTGTTCCAAGTAGACAGAAGTTTCGGGAAGGGGGGTGGAGTGGCACTGTATGTCCGATATCGCTTGAACTGTTGCATAAAATCGGGAATAAAGTCTGAAATAACACATACAGAGTCTGGTAAATTAGACACAAATGCAACACTTGGGTATCTTTATTGAGGAAACGTTTCGCCACACAGTGGCTTCATCAGTCCATACAAAGGAGAATCGTGAAGAACAGGAGGAGTGTGAGGTTGTCAGGCCCTCAATCTTGAGTCGATGTTGTCAGTCCATCAATCTTGAATAGAATAACAGCATATGAGCAGAGGAAGCTTATATACTGAAGACAGGAGAGGTGCAGCAGTTGTAGGAGGTGTCACATTTGTTCAATGTGGAAGTAGGTCGTGCCCAAGGAATAGGCAAGCGAAGAAATCCCTGTATTAAGATACCAAGATGTTGCAGTGTCAGACAGGATGTGAATGAATGGTTCAGAGAACCGACGAGTTGGTAAATTAGACACATATGCAACACTTGGGTATCTTTATTGAAGAAACGTTTCGCCACACAGTGGCTTCATCAGTCCATACAAAGGAGAATCGTGAAGAACAGGAGGAGTGTGAGGTTGTCAGGCCCTCAATCTTGAGTCGATGTTGTCAGTCCCTCAATCTTGAATAGAATAACAGCATATGAGCAGAGGAAGCATATACTGAAGACAGGGAGGTGCAGCAGTTGTAGGGAGGTGTCACATTTGTTCAATGTGGAAGTAGGTCTGCCCAAGGAATAGGCAAGCGAAGAAATCCCTGTATTAAGATACCAAGATGTTGCAGTGTCAGACAGGATGTGAATGAATGGTTCAGAGAACCGACGAGTTGGTAAATTAGAACTTGCCTATTCCTTGGGCACGACCTACTTCCACATTGAACAAATGTGACACCTGCTACAACTCTCACCTCTCCCTGTCTTCAGTATATTTCCTCTGCTCATATGCTGTTATTTATTCAAATTGATGGACTGACAATATCGACTCAAGATTGAGGCCCTCCTCGTTCTTCACATTCTCCTTGTATGGACTGATGAAGCCACTTTTGTGGCAAACATTTCCTCAATAAAATACCCAAGTGTTGCATATGTGTCTAATTACCACTCGTCGTTCTCGACCATTCATTCACATAAGAAATCTGTCTGGATAGAATTTTAAGAGGGGCATGAAAAATTGATTTTAGGTGTGATATACCGTCCCCCAAACTTAGATAGGGACCAAGGAAGACTACTATGGGAGGAAATTGTTAAGGCCACAATGCACAATAACGTAGTTATTCTAGGAGACTTCAACTTTAGTCAAATTGATTGGATTTTTTGACTGGGAATTTAGAATCTAACGACTTCTTAGAAGTAGTTCAAGATTTTTTTTGAAGCAGTTTGTTACAGAACCTACAAGGGAAAATAACATGCTTGACTTGGTTCTGGCAAACGAGGAAACACTTGTTAATAATTTTGAAATTACAGAGGAACTCAGCGCAAGCGACCACAAATCAATTACCTTTGAACATAAGAACATAAGAACATAAGAAAGGAGGAACACTGCAGCAG
>WNWK01015212.1:0-48605 GCA_009830355.1 Cherax destructor
GGACAATATCTCCCCGTGGGTTCTTCGGGAAGGAGCTGAGGTACTGAGTGTGCCACTTACCATAATATTCAACACATCCCTTGAAACTGGGCAGCTACCTGAGGTATGGAAGAAGGCCAACGTAGTCCCCATTTTTAAAAAAGGAGACAGAAAAGAGGCACTAAACTATAGACCGGTGTCACTTACATGTATAGTGTGCAAAGTCCTGGAGAAAATCATCAGGAAAAGAATGGTGGAACACCTTGAGCTGAACAGGATAATAAACACCAGACAGCACGGATTCGGGAAGGCAAATCCTGTGTAACAAACCTCCTAGAGTTCTATGATAAAGTAACAGAGGTAAGGCAGGAGAGAGAAGGGTGGGTTGATTGCATTTTCCTGGACTGCAGGAAGGCCTTCGACACAGTTCCTCACATGAGATTAGTAAAGAAGTTGGAAGAACAAGCAGGTATAACAGGAAGGGCACTGGAATGGATCAGGGAATACCTCAAAGGGAGGCAACAACGGGTCATGGTGCGTGATGAGGTATCACAGTGGGCGCCTGTGACGAGCGGTGTACCGCAGGGGTCAGTCCTAGGACCAGTGTTATTCCTGGTAGTATATGTAAATGACATGACGGACGGGATAGACTCAGAAGTGTCTCTATTCGCGGATGATGTGAAAATAATGAGGAGAATCACATCGGAAGAGGACCAGGCAGGGCTGCAAACAGACCTGGACAAGCTCGACATCTGGTCTAGCAATTGGCTTCTTGAATTCAATCCCTCCAAATGCAAAGTCATGAGGATCGGAGAAGGGCAAAGAAGACCGCTGTCAGAGTACAAGCTAGGCGGACAAAGGCTACAAACCTCGGCAAAGGAGAAAGACCTTGGAGTGAGTATAACGCCAAGCACGTCTCCGGAGGCACACATCAACCAGATAACTGCGGCAGCATATGGGCGACTGGCAAACCTGAGATTAGCGTTCCGTTACCTTAACAAGGAATCGTTCAAGACACTGTATACCGTGTACGTCAGGCCCATACTAGAATATGCAGCACCTGTCTGGAACCCACACCTGGTCAAGCACGTAAAGAAACTAGAGAAAGGGCAAAGGTTTGCGACAAGGTTAGTTCCACAACTCAGGGGTCTGTCTTATGAAGAAAGATTGAGGGAAATAGGACTAACAACACTGGAGGAAAGAAGGGTCAGAGGAGACATGATAACGACATACAAAATACTGCAGGGAATTGACAAGGTAGATAGTGACAGGATGTTTCAGAGAGGGAACACAGAAACAAGGGGACACAACTGGAAGCTGAAGACTCAGATGAGTCAAAGGGATGTCAGGAAGCATTTCTTCAGCCACAGAGTAGTCAGGAAGTGGAATAGTCTAGAGAAAGATATAGTGGAGGCAGGAACCATACATAGTTTTAAGACAAGGTATGATAAAGCTCATGGAGCAGGGAGAGCAGAGACCCAGTAGCAGACAGCGAAGAGGCGGGGCCAGGAGCTGAGTCTCGACCCCTGCAACCACAATTAGGTTAGTACACACACACACACACACTCACACATACATACATACATACATACATACATTGGTCCCTCGGCTTTTGCCGAAAATTCGTTCCAGAATGCTGCTCAAGTGCCATTACCGAACGAATTTACTTCCTTAAGAAATAATGTCACGTAGGTTAGTCTATTTCAGACCCCCAAAAATACACTTGCAACAGCACTTACGAAAATAAACTTACATAAATATTCGAGTTTGGAGATGCACGAAAACCGAGGGACCACTGTACTATGTATACAGTGGTACCTTGGTTAACGAGGTCTGAAATAGACTAACCTAAGTGACATTATTTCTTAAGGGAGTAAATTCGTTCGGTAATGGCACTTGAGCAGGATTCTGGAATGAAGTTTTTACGATACTTTGGGGTCCACTGTATAATATTGTAAGTGCTTGATGAAGTGTATTTTTGGGGGTCTGAAATAGACTAACCTACGTGACATTATTCCTTAAGGGAGTAAATTTGTTCGGTAATGGCACTTGAGCAGGCTTCTTGAATGAAGTTTTTACGTTATTCGACCGGTAATGGCACTTGAGGAGGCTTCTTGAATGAAATTTTTACGTTACTCGGGGGTCCACTGTATATGGAAATGGAGTCAACTCCGCTATCCAGCCTGTAGGTGTAGGAGAACCCCACTGTAGTGTTCTAGGCCCACTACTCTTTCTCATCTACATCAATGATCTCCCCAATACATCCCAACTACTTAAACCAATTCTATTCGTAGATGACACTACTTATGGCTACTCCCATTCAAACCCAACTGTACAGTGGTACCACGAGTTACGAGCATTATTCGTTCCAGAATGCTGTTCAAGTGCCGATACTGAACGAATTTGTTCCCATAAGGAACAATGTAAATTAGATTAATCCATTTCAGACCCCAAAAATACACTTACAAAAGCACTTACAAAAATACACTTACATAATTGTTCGAGTTGGGAGCTGCTCGTATGTTGAGGTACCACTGTATGTACTTAGAAACACTGTAAACAACGAGCTGCTAAAAATATGTACAGTGGACCCTCGGTTAACGAATACCCCGGAAATCGTACAATTATGTAAGTATAATATTTTAAGTGCATGTGGAAGTGTATTTTTGGGGGTCTGAAATAGACTAACCTACGTGACATTATTTCTTAAGGACGTAAATTTGTTCGGTAATGGCACTTGAGCAGGCTTCTGGGATGAAGTTTTTTCGTTAATTGAGGGTCCACTGTACCTGGATGATGACCAGCAAACTCTCTCAACATAGACAAAACATACAGTGGACCCACGGTGTTCGTGATGCTCCAAACTCAAACAATTATGTAAGTGTATTTTTGTAAGTGCTTTTGTAAGTGTATTTTTGGGGGTCTAAAAGGACTAATCAAATTTACATTATTCCTTATGGGAAAAAATTTGTTTGGTAACGGCACTTGAACAGCATTCTGGAACGAATAAATCACGAACACCGGGGGTCCACTGTATGTCATGCTGTTTGACAACAGAGTTTTAAATATCCAGCTTGATATATCAATAAATGGTTCCCCTATATCAAGACACACTGAGGGTAAATTTCTAGGTCTTCTCCTTGACTGTAATCTTAAATTTCATTCCCACATCCAACACATATCGAAGAAAATTTCCAAATCAGTATGAATCCTTTCCAAGATACGATACTATGTACCACAAACAGCACTCCTTACCCTATACCACTCTTTAATATATCCTTACCTCACCTATAGTATTTGTGCCTGAGGACCAATCAAAGCCAACCACCTTAAACCTTTAATAACCCAACAAAAAGCTGCTGTGCGGTTGATTACCAGTTCCTGTGCTAGACAGCACATCCCACCGCTTTTTAAAAACCTGAACTTGCTAAATATACGAGACACACAAACATATTATTGTGCCTTCTACATATACAGAACATTAAATTCCACTATAAACCCTCCACTTAACCCTTTGGGGGTCAACAGGCCTTCTCAGGAAAGTGTTCCTGGGGTCGAAATTTTTTTGGAAAAAAAAAATTAATTTTTTCTTATGAAATGATAGAGAATCTTTTTCCGATCATAACGCCACCAAAATTATGACATTTGATCGAAAACTAACGAAATTATGCTTTCGCGAAGTTATCGGTATCAATGACACTGACACATCGGCGATTTCACCCACTTCAAGCCCTATTTTCGACAAATTCCAATGTTTCAGTCTCCTAAAATTATAGCTATTTCGCTAGAACTCCATTTCTTCTATCGAATGAGTACAAGAAACTGCCTATTTACCAATTTCATCTACCCAAAATAGTGGACAGAAAATGGCAATTTTCCAATTTCACACAAATTACAAACGATGCCAATTTCAAAATAGGGTCAGGAGTAAACAAGGCAGACATTCCTGGCACTAAAATAACATGTTCTCTGTTCATTAGCCACGTCTCCAGGCCCCTGTTCCATTACTTTTGCTTTCCATTTTGAATTTTTATTCTCACAAAAATAGAAGATTTACTGTTATGTATACAACTGCATCATTGTAAAAATTGTATAAATAATATCAGAGCACTTGTGCATAAATACAGTGGTACCTCGAGTTACAATGGTCCCCAAAATCGCCCTTTTATGTAAGTTTATTTTTTTAAATGCTTTTGTAAGTATATTTTTGGGGGTGTAAAAGGACTAGTCTATTTTACATTATTCCTTATGGGGATAAATTCGTTTGGTAATGGCACTTGAACAGCATTCTCGAACGAAAAAATATCGTAACTCGAGGTACCACTGTATAAGACTCGCCAGTTGATGTGTATTGGACGCATGGTGTGATTTGTTTACTCTTGAACATCGTCAAAAATCGAACATTTTCGCTATTTTGAGCTCAATTTCAAGGTACTTGTCATTGTCATACCAATCAAAATCATCTCCATTTCTGTAATATATCTTCCATTCTATCAAATGAGACCAAGAAAACGAGAATACATCAATAAATACCATACGAAAATCGACTGCAAAGTCGCTGTTTTAATAAAAAAAAAACGGTCAGTTTTTTTTTTCTCATTATGCAGTGTGTACTGCAGGATTTTTTTTATACTGCGCACACTGACCACACAGACCCATTCTTTCATATGTATGCCTACCAGACGTTTTCTGCTTAAATTGAGGCCGCTAGAATTTGGGCGTACTAGTACGGCACCAACCCCTGCTCGTAAAACGTACTAGTACGGCACCGACCCCGAAAGGGTTAAACTACTCCTTGACAGTTACAACAGAATGCACAGTCACAATACAAGGCATAAGGCACTCTTCAACATCCCTCGTGTCAGTCTCACACTGTGCAAAAATGCTATGCACATAAAGGGCCTGAAGATCTGGAACTCGCTACCGGAACCAGTAAAGGATCCATTGACTACTTATAAATTTAGAACTTTGCTAAAAAATCATCTTATCTCTCGATACTAACCAAATTAACCAAAAGAACTACAGTGGACCCCCGGTTTACGATGGTCTCCAAACTCGCCCTTTTATGTAAGTTTATTTTTTTAAATGCTTTTGTAAGTGTATTTTTGGGGGTCTAAAAGGACTACATACTCTATTTTACATTATTCCTTATGGGGATAAATTCGTTTGGTAATGGCACTTGAACAGCATTCTGGAATGAAAAAATATTGTTAACCGAGGTACCACTGTATATACATACATACAGAGTTGGCAAAACATCTTACCCTGTACTCTACCATTGAATGCCAGAAAAAGTACTAGAAAAGTTATGTAACCTTACCTTTAATACAGTGGACAACCGAGTTTCGGCTACCCTGAGTATCGGCCGACTCATGTTTTGGTCGCTTTTTTCGGCCCAATTTTAGCCTGAGTATTGGCCGTTTCCCCGAGTTTCGGCCTGCATACCAGACCTGCCCGCACTTGCGCACCTCCCTGCGCAAGCGTCGTGAGCAAGTCTAGTTTTGTTTATCCTTGAGTGAACATTACCCTGCTCATTCATCCAAACATTTCACAATACGTAAATTCATTGTGTTTAGTGCTTGTTTATTAATTGTGACTGTGAAATAAACCACCAAGGGACCAAAGAAACTTCATAGTGGCAGCCCTTTGGTAAAGAAAGTGACAAACACGATAGAATTGAAGAAAGAAATTGTAGCAAAGTACCAAAGTGGAGGAGGAAGAGAGAGGGGAGAATGTGCCTTCTTCAGTGATTCAGTGATTCTACGATATTTGCGATACTAAAGCAGCATGAGTCGATGAAGGCTATAGCACTAGCCAGCGATGAAGTGTAGCATTAACAGTGTAGCAAATAAGTTAAGCAATTAAGCGATAGAAAAATGACGACACGAAACTTAACTCCATTGTTGTTGAGGTAGTATATAGGGGCACTGAGACCAACGCTGCCCTCTGCTACCATCTCTTCCATGGCAAGTGTAAATATTTCTTATTTATGAAGTGTAAATATTTCTTATTTATAAATTAAAGTGTAAATATTTCTTATTTATAAATAGGGTTACGTTCCTGGGAGTCCCAAAAAAGCCAAACAAGTTTTTTTTAGACCAACAGATCTTACAAAAATAAAAGTGAATATGTAATTGTAGTTCATTATCGTGATGTATTATGTTGTTTTTACTGCTTAAGACTACAAATGTAACATAAATAATAGTATTTACCTTAAATTGTGGGTGCTGGTGTTTGTGGATGATTGTGAAGAGAGTGGAGAGTTATGCTGTGGCCCTACTGAGCTGAGGTGGATGGTAGAGGTTCTGGAACTCAAGTCGATGGTTGTACTGAGTGTCTAACTTTAAGTCATTCAGTAAGTCAGTCAAGTCATTCAGTAAGTCAGTCAAGTCATTCAGTAAGTCAGTCAAGTCATTCAGTAAGTCAGTCAAGTCATTCAGTAAGTCAGTCAAGTCATTCAGTAAGTCAGTCAAGTCATTCAGTAAGTCAGTCAAGTCATTCAGTAAGTCAGTCAAGTCATTCAGTAAGTCAGTCAAGTCATTCAGTAAGTCAGTCAAGTCATTCAGTAAGTCGGTCAAGTCAGTCAAGTCATTCAGTAAGTCAGTCAAGTCATTCAGTAAGTCAGTCAAGTCATTCAGTAAGTCAGTCAAGTCATTCAGTAAGTCAGTCAAGTCACTCAGTAAGTCGGTCAAGTCATTCAGTAAGTCAGTCAAGTCATTCAGTAAGTCAGTCAAGTCATTCAGTAAGTCAGTCAAGTCACTCAGTAAGTCAGTCAAGTCAGTCAAGTCATTCAGTATGTCAGTCAAGTCATTCAGTAAGTCAGTCAAGTCATTCAGTAAGTTAGTCAAGTCATTCAGTATGTCAGTCAAGTCATTCAGTAAGTAAGTCAGTCAAGTCATTCAGTCACTCAAACTTTGCAATTCCTAGACTTGAACGCTTAAACCTTTTCTTGTCACTTGCTGGACCACTTGTATGCTTACTGGGTGCCATGATTGCTTGGTAGATTTATGAAAATGCAATGAAAATGAGAAAATGTATGTAAATAAACACAGCGAGCTTTCCGATTATTGTCGTCCTGCACGCATATGAACCAAACTGAACGCTGGGAGGGATGTGTGGGTGGGTGAGGGTGGCGGGGGATAGCAGTAGGACTCCCCCACTGACTTAATAGTTTAACCCACTGCGGGCAACCGCGCGCTCAAAATTTCTCCTCCCGCGACCGTGTAATATCATTTTTACGTTGTGTTAGATAATAATGTGCCGCAATTCTTCAATCGTGCAATACCCATAACGTGCAACATAATCTCCTGCTAAATGACGGTCTACTGTACATTGTTTCAGTGTGAATAGTGGTAGTGGCTTCTGCTGCAGCCTATCACCACCACTATATGTACGGCTTATGGTCAGTGGCCCTTATAAACCCAACAACAATAACACTACCGCCAGTCCTCTCATACATAGTGACATATTTTATTCATTCTAGAGTATATATCATGTTTCTATGTTATTAATATTGTTTATTATGTCATATTAGATGAATTGTGATAGATAAATAAGCTGTAGAGTTTATATTAGTGTCATATTGAAGTGCTATCTTGTCCTGCCTCCAAACAAACTCTCCTGCCTCTCTCATAGGCCGACAAGAGTCTTCAATAAAAGTAAAACTGATTCAAATGTTTATTTATCCATTAAAATTAGTGCTTTATATTTATTTCTCATTGTTTTCTGTATGTAAAACTATAGTATTTATTCTTTAAAAAAATGAATTTTTTGTGAATATTTTTGGGTGAAACGGATTAATTGTATTTACATTATTTCTTATGGGAATTATTAGTTTGACTTTCGGCCAGTTCAAGTTGAGGCCTAGCTCCTGGAACATCTATAGTGACCCACACCTTTATTAGTTCTTCTTTCTGCTTTGGCATGGATGAGGTGCCTTGGTTCATTAGGTCGTTCTTCATTTTATGTCGTGCATTATCTGTCAGATTTAAGTCTGGACTATTACCAATGTAGTCAAGCACATTAATATTGTTATCACTGGACCATTTTCTAAGTAGTTTGGATGGATGAAGGGGGCGCATTATCTTCTTGGAGAAAATTGCAACTGTGAATGTCGAATTGCAATTTCAGATGGCCCTCTAATACCTCAATATACTGCATCCCATTCATTATTTTATTTTTGGGAAGGAAAAACAGGCTTGCCCTTCCTTCACACCATTGAAAGCACCCCACACTATTACATAGTCTTAGTGTCTAACACTTTTCTCTATATACTTGGGTTTGCACACGTTGCTACCACAGGGGCAACAAACTTTCTTTGGTATGCCTTGGATGTCCTTCAAGTTGGATTTATCACTATACATCACCTTTTTCCACTGCACGAGCAGTCAGCATTCTTTAGAGAAAGAGCTTAGATCTAGGTGAAATACCAGAGGCCTTAAAGAGTGCAGACATAGCTTCTTTGCATAAGGGAGGTAGTAGAGCACTAGCTAAAAATTACAGACCAGTACCCCTGACTTCTCACATCATAAAAATATTTGAAAGAGTGATGAGATGGCAGATTACAAATTTCATGGACCAGCACAACCCAAACCAGCATTGCTTTAGAGCAGGACGATCAGGCCTGTCACAGCTGCTGAACCATTATGACAGAATTACGGAGGCATTGGAAGACGACCAAAACGCAGATGTGATTTACACAGATTTTGCAAAGGCGTTTCACAAATGCGATCATGGATTGATAGCGCACAAAATGAGGGCCATGGGCATTATGGGGAAGGTAGGCAGATGAATTTTCGAGTTCCTAACACACACAACACAAAAAGTAGTAGTGAACAGGGCAAGATCCAGCATCAGCGAGGTCAAAAGCTCAGTACCCCAAGGTACTGTCCTGGCACCTCTGCTGTTTCTCATCCTCATAGCAGACATAGATAAAAACACCTGGCACACTTTTGTATCATCATTTGCAGATGACACTAAAATAAGCATGAAAGTCACTACAGTTGAGGACGCTGAAAAATTACAGGAAGACATAAGCAGGGTTTTCCAGTGGGCACTGGAGAACAACATGATGTTCAATGGTGATAAGTTCAGCTGCTGAGGTATGGAAAGAATGAAGAACTCAAAAGGAACACTATACAGTGGACCTCCAACTATTGGCCGGTCTGAGTATCGGCCAACTTGAGTTTTGATCGCTTTTTTCGGCCCAATTTTTGCCCAACTATCGGCCGTTTCTCTGATTATCGGCCCACATACCAGACCTGTCCGCCTCCCCACGCAGGCGTCGTGAGCCAGTCTAGCTTTGTTTACCATTGAGTGAACATTACCCAGCATGCTCATTCAAACATTTCACAATAATTTTATTGTGTTTATTGATTGTCATTGTGAAATATAAGTCACTATGGTTCCAAAGAAGCTTCCTAGTGGCACCCCTGTGGTAAAGAAAGTGAGGAACACCATCGAACTGAAGAAGGAGATAGTAGAAAAATATGAGAGTGGCGTACGTGTGGGGGAGCTTGCCAGGATGTACAACAAAAACAGGGGTCCAGTGACTCTCAAGCTGGTCCTGGTGACATTAAAAGACCAAGAAGGGAAGTAACCCCAGGTAGGGCTTTGGTACATGAAGTCCTTATGGAGGGGGATTCCCCTTCCAAACACTAATCCCTCCCTCACTCCTCCCTATCTTCCAGAGGCCAGAGGTAAGTAAATGTTATTTTAAATGTAAATTTATAAATTTAATATATGTTGTTATTATGTGTTTTGTGTATGTAAAACTCTAGTTATTCTTTAAAAAATGATTTTTTTGTGAATATTTTTGGTTGTCTGGAACGGATTTATTGTATTTACATTAGTATTTCTTATGGGAAATAATGGTTCGACTTTCGGCCAGTTCGAGTTAAGGCCTAGCTCCTGGAATGGATTACGGCCGATACTCGGGGGCCCACTGTATACAAAACTCAGAAGGGTCACCAAATAGAACAAAAAGAACATGTAAAAGACCTGGGAATAATTATGTCAGCTGACCTTTCTTTTAAAGTCCATAACAAGGCAAAGATCACGACAGCCAGGAGGATGACGGGGTAAGTACTGAGAACTTTCAAAACAAAGGAAATAATTCCGATGGTGACACTCTTCAAATCGCTAGTGCTCCTTCACTTAGAATATTGCTCAGTGCTGACAGCCCCGTTCAAAGCAGGAGAAATATCAGAGCTGGAACAAATACAGAGATCGTTTACAGCTCGCATTGAGCCAGTAAAGCACTTAAATTACTGGGAACACCTTCAAGTCTTGAACATGTACTCACTGGAGTGGAGGAGAAACATGTACTCATTGGAGTGGAGGAGAAACATGTACTCATTGGAGTGGAGGAGAAACATGTACTCATTGGAGTGGAGGAGAAACATGTACTCATTGGAGTGGAGGAGAAACATGTACTCATTGGAGTGGAGGAGAAACATGTACTCATTGGAGTGGAGGAGAGAGAGATGCATGATAATGCAGTGGACCCCTGGATTACGTGATTAATCCGTTCCAGAGGGCTTAACTTAAACCGAAAATAATGTAATCCAAATCTATTTTCCCCATAAGAAATAATGGAAATTCAATTAATCCGTTTGAGACACCCAAAAGTATTAAAATAAATATTGTTTCCACATTAAATTACTCAGAAAAGAATGAGATATAAAGTATACATAAAACAGTAATAACTTGACACTTACCTTTATTGAAGAGTTGTTGATGTGTGGAAGATGGAAGGAGGGGAAAGGAAGGAGTAGTTGCTAGTGTTTGGAAGGGAAATCCCCTTCCATTAACACTTCAGGTACCAAGTCCTCTTCCTGGGTTACTTCCCTGCTTTGTTTTTTAATGCCACTAGGACCAGCTTGAGAGTCACTGGACCCCTGTTGCTCAAAAAAGTGTTCCAGAGAGTTATGTTTCTGGCGAATGTTTTGAATTGTGCCGGCGACAGGGGTGTGTATTTGTGGACAGGACAAGATAGTCCTTCAAAATGACACTAATATAAACTCTATGGCTTATTTATTTATCAAAATTCATCTAATATGACATAATAAACAATATTAATAACATAGAAACATGACATATACTCTAGAATGAATAAAATATCATTACGAATGCGAGGACTGGTGTTGTGGTGTTTGTTGTTGGGTGTATAAGGGCCACTGAAAGATACGCCTTAAATAGTGATTGCCGCCAGACACACGGCAGTGTTGTCAGTCACCCTATACCTCAAACAACAATGGAGGAGTTAAGTTTCATGTCATCATTTTTCTATCGATTAATGGCTTAACTTACTTGCTACACTGATAATGCTACACTTTATCGCTGGCTGGCACTATAGCCTTTATCAACTACTGCTGCTCTAGTATCATAACATATCGTAGAATCACTGAATCACTTAAGAAGACACATTCTCCCCTCGCTAGATTCTTTCCTATGGTGGAGAAGATAACATTAAGTCTGTTTGCTGTCTCAGTTGGTGAGAGTAGGGATTCATCTGTTTTTGATAATTTGATGGTATTGTTCTTGGATATCTTTTTATTTCCTAGAATTGCAGATAGGGTTTTCCAGGTCTTTTTCACATCACCTTTTATGTTATGTAGTGTGTTCTCATAATACAATATTTTTGACCTCATCAGGCTGGCAAGGATGGATGAGTAGCGTTTGGATTGTTTTCTGGTTATTAGACCTCTTCTGTATTGTTTTTCATATTTGTGCCTTTAGTTAATGGATTTAAGGATGCTGGGTGTTAGCCAGGTATTGTTAAGTCTCCTAACTGTGATCTGTTTAGTTTTTCTAGGGCAATGTTTGTTATAGAGATGGTGCTTTTTTTTTTTAAGGAAATTCTTGATGCATTCATTAGTATCTGAATATGTTTCTAACTCATTATGCCAGTTGATGTTAATCATAGCTGTTATAAAGTTATTACCAGCTGGCTCATTATGTAGTCTGAAGGTTACTTTAGCAGTGTCTTGGGACATTTTACCTAGGTTGGTTATGAGAAAGGTAGGGTAGTGGTCTGTGGTGTTGTCTGTATTTATGCCTGATTTTAAAGGGGATATAGCGTTAGTCCAGATGTGGTCTAATAAGGAGATACTAGTCTCAGAGATTCTTGTAGGTTTTGATATTGTTGGTAGCAACAAGCAGTTGCTCAGTGTTTGTGAATTCAGTTACTTGTGGGTCCTGGTCATGTAGGAGATTTATGTTGAAATCTCCTGTGAGCAGCAAATGATCTTTGTTTATGTGTGCATCAGTTATCAGGTTTCCTAATTTTTCACTAAAGTGGTGAATGTTTGACAGGGCAGCTTAATCTAATGGCTTATAGACTATGTACTTAATACTAGAGAAATTGATTGAGTTTGTTTTAGTTAAACATTAGATTGTAACAGTTAATAAAATTGTTCAAATTACAATATGAGGATATTACATTGTAACAAGTGTTTTGTAGGATGGTTACATAATAGTAAAAATTGAAATTATATTATAGGAAAATAACAGTGAGCATTGTTGAAAGTAATTTACAGTATGAGTATTTAGTTTAGGGTGAATAAGTGGTTTTTAAATTGGGTCTTAAATTGATGTTCAGACAAGGTTATTTTAGTATTTACTGGTAATGAATTCTAGATTCTTGGGCCCTTTATGTGCATAGAATTTTTACATAGGGTGATATGGACATGGGGTATATCAAAAAGTGATCTGTGTCTTGTGTTATGGCAATGATTAACCCAAGATGTCATCTTATGAAAAGAATGACACGTAGATCACAACAAGTAAATAAAACTGAAAACTTGTTGCTTGAGTGGATCGAACAAAAGACAAAGAAAGTTGCACCACTTTATTTCATCTTAATTAGGGAAAAGGCCTAAAAGTTGTTTAAAGCAGTGTGTGATAAGGAATGAAGGCCTGAAAAAGAGTTTGTTTAGCACAGGCTGGTTCCACTACTTTAAGTTGCATAATAAGTTACATAATAAAACGTTTTCTGTTGAAAGTGCTTCAGCTGATCATACAGCAGCAAGTAATTTCCCTGCTGAATTGCAGGAAATTATTTCTAAGGGTGGCTATGAGCCACATCAAGTGTTTAATGCTGACGAAACAAGTGTTTTTTGGAAGAAAATGACAACATGAACTGGGCACTGGGCTTCAAGACAGCAAAGGATCGCTTCACCTTACTCCTTTGTGGTAATAATAATAATAATACTTTATTGAGACATGGTACAATGATATATGGTAGACAAGAAATATAGTTATTAATGAGATGTACATGCAAAAAGCCCCTAATATGCTGTGCATTGCAGGCATTCTTAGGTCTACTTAATTCTAGACTACATGGTAAAAAGTTATGGTTGATAATTTATAAAATATGTATACAGTGGTACCTCGAGTTACGATATTTTTTCGTTCGAGAATGCTGTTCAAGTGCCATTACCAAACGAATTTATCCCCATAAGGAATAATGTAAAATAGACTAGTCCTTTTACACCCCCAAAAATATACAGTGGTACCCCGACTTACGATGGTCCCCAAACTCACCCTTTTATGTAAGTTTATTTTTTTAAATGCTTTTGTAAGTGTAATTTTGGGGGTCTAAAAGGACTAGTCTATTTTACATCATTCCTTATGGGGATAAATTCGTTTGGTAATGGCACTTGAACAGCATTCTTGAATGAAAAAATATCGTAAGTTGGGGTACCACTGTACTTACAAAAGCATTTAAAAAAATAAACTTACATAAAAGGGCGATTTTGGGGACCATCGTAACTCGAGGTACCACTGTAATTGTGTATCTAAGTTATAAAGTTTGAATATAAGTTGAACATATCAATTAATTGTAGCAGTGCAACTAATTGAGTGAGATAACAATTTAAAACAATTAGTTGCATTGCAGTTACAGTTTACGTGGTGATTATAATGTAAATGTTATGGAAATAGTTAGCTTAATATGTATTATTCATAACAGGTTTTTACATTTAAGTGATTAGTCAGGTTTTTACATTAAGTGATTATTCTACTTTGTTGGGAATGTTTGATATTGGGCATTTAGCTTTGGGTGAGGTGGTGGTTTTTTAGCATCGTTTTGAATTGGGGTACAGGCAGGGTTTCTTTGGCAATGACAGGTAATGAATTCCAAATTTTCGTGCCTTTTATATGCATTGAGTTTTTACATAGTGTTAGATGGACACAGGGAACATTGAGGAGTGATCTGTGTCTAGTGTTATGGTCATGTGTCCTGTTAAAATTGGTAAGGAGAAGTTTGAGTGGTGGGTTAATATTTGCATAGAGTGTTCTATATATGTAATAGGCACAGTAAAAAGTATGGATGTCTTGTATGGTGAGTAAGTTTAGGTTTTTGAATATTGGTGGAGTATGTTGTCTGGAGTGTGAATTTGTTATCATTCTATCTGCTGCCTTTTGTTGTGTTATTAGTGGTCTGAGATGAGTTATTGATGTAGAGCCCTATGCGCAGATTCCATAGGTGAGGTAGGGGTAAATGATTGAGTGATACAGGGTAAGGAGAGCTGGTTGTGGAACATAGTACCGTATCTTGGATAGTATTCCCACGGTCTTTGAGACTTTCTTGGAAATTTGTTGTATATGTGTCTGAAATTTGAGGCCACTGTCAAGATGGATTCCTAAGAATTTTCCCTCTGAGTTTTGTGATAGGGGACCCGTTTATCATTATGTTAGGTGGTGCGTTTGTAGCTCTGTTCCCAAACTGGATAAAATATGTTTTATCAATATTGAGAGTAAGTTTGTTGGTCATCATCCAGGTAGATATTTTCTGCAATTCAGTATTTACAGTGTTGGCTAGTATGTCTGGGCTTGGGTGCGAGATAACGTATGTAGTGTCATCTGCAAAAAGTATGGGTTTGAGTAGTTGAGATGCATTTGGTAGGTCGTTAATGTAAATGAGAAAGAGTAGTGGGCCAAGAACACTTCCCTGTGGGAGACCTACGGTAATAGTTTGCGTGGTGGAGCTAGCTCCATTTGTGTACACATATTGGTTTCTGTTGCTAAGGTATGATTTTAGGTAGTTGAGGGAGTGTCCTCTTATACCATAGTGTGATAATTTTAGGTGTAACAGATCATGGTCAACTGTATCAAAAGCTTTACGTAAATCAATGAAGATTCACACTGGGATTTCTTTTTTCTCAAGGGCAGTGTAAATTATTTCTAACGTGTATAATGGCATCATTTGTATTTTTATTAGGCCTGAATCCAAATTGACAGTGGTTGAGTACTTTGTTGGAGGTGAGGTAGGAATATATTTGTCTATGAATTAATTTTTCAAAGATTTTGGAGAGAAGGGGTAAGCTAGATATCGGCCTGTAGTTATTCAGGTCTGTTTGATCTCCTTTATGTATTGGGGTGACCCTCGCTATTTTGAGTATTGATGGGAAGGTAGAGGATTCAATGGATTTGTTAAAGAGTGTTGCAATAATTGGTGAGAGAACTTGAGAGGCTTTTTTGTATATAAAAGGTGGTAAGTTATTTAGGTCACCTGCTTTGTTTTTTAATGTGTTGATTATAAGTGAAACTTCTATTGGGTTGGTTGGGGCTAGGAATAGTGTGTTCGGATAGGTGCCAGTGAGATAGTCGTTAGGTGGAGTATTTGAACTTGGGATTTTGCTTGCCAGCTTTTTACCTATGGTGGAGAAGAAATCATTGAGTTTGTTTGCTGTTTCAATGGGTGGGAGTAGGGGTTCATCTGGTTTTGTTAGCTTGATTGTTCTGTTTGTGGATATCTTTTTAGTTCCTAGAATTTCAGATAGGGTTTTCCAGGTCTTTTTTATATCACCTTTTAAGTTATGTAATCTGTTCTCATATTACAATTTTTTTGACCTTCTTATCAGACTCGTTAGTTTTGATGAGTAGCGTTTTGTTTGTTCTCTTGTTATTTGACCCATTCTGTACTGTTTTTCATATTGGTGCTTTATATTAACCCTTTGGGGTCGACAGGCCTTCTCGGAAATGTGTCCATAGGGTCGAAAAATATTCGGGGGAAAAAAAAAATTTATCTTATGAAATGATAGAGTTTTGTTTTCTAAATCTAAATGGCTAAACAAAAATTTTTTGCGATCAATACTTACGGAGATATGGAGGCTTCAAGTTGACCAAAATTGAACCTCTGACAGCAACATCGGTGACTTCCGGTTGGCTGGTAATAGTTTATTTTTTTTCTACTTTTTTCTTTTATTTTTTAATATATTATTTTTTCAAGTAACCTTTTATGTCCTGTGAGACCAATATAAACCATATTTTGTATATATACACTCCTTGTATACTACACAATAACTGCTGGCTGACTGGCTGACCAGCTGGCTTGCTGATCAGCTGGCTGGCTGGCTGGCTAGCTGACCAGCTGGCTGGCTGGCTGGCTAGCTGACCAGCTGGCTGGCTAGCTGACCAGCTGGCTGGCTGGCTGGCTGAACAGCTGGCTGGATGGATGGCCAGTCGACTGGCTGGCTTTCTGGCTGACCAGCTAGCCGGCTGGCTTGCTGACCAGTTGGCTGGCTTGCTGACCAGTTGGCTGGCTGGCCGGCTGGTTGGCTTTCTGGTTGACCAGCTAGCCAGCTGGCTGGCTGGCTTGCTGACCAGCTAGCCAGCTGGCTGGCTGGCTTGCTGACCAGCTGGCTGGCTGGCTACCTGACCAGCTGGCTGGCTGGCTACCTGACCAGCTGGCTGGCTGGCTGGCTACTTGACCAGCTGGCTGGCTGGCTACCTGACCAGCTGGCTGGCTGGCTACCTGACCAGCTGGCTGGCTGGCTACCTGACCAGCTGGCTGGCTGGCTACCTGACCAGCTGGCTGGCTGGCTACCTGACCAGCTGGCTGGCTGGCTACCTGACGAGCTGGCTGGCTGAACAGCTGTCTGGCTGAACAGCTGGTTGCATGGATGGTCAGCCGGCTGGCTGGCTGTCTCTCTATCTCATAGGAACACATAAATACAATTATACATAGTGTAAATTACCTAGGATACACATGAGAATATAATAATAATAATAATAATATTATTATTATTTTATTATTATTATTGAAGGAAGGTGTGTCAGTCTTATCGCTAATCTAATTACAAAAGTGACATTTGAAGAGGGGTGAGGGTCGTCTTATCTTATTTATTATTGCTAAACTAATTACTGTTGACATTTGATGCCTTCACCTGCCTGCCTCAACCCCTGCCTCCATCCCTCCCTGCCACTCTTCCTGCCTGCCTCCCTGCCAGCCAGCCAGGGGTTAGCCTCATCTTATCAAGAGTGATGACATTTGACAAATGAGGAACACTGCCTTTGCCTGCCTGCCTCAACCCATGCCTCCCTCCCTCCCTGCCAGCCAGCCAGGGGTTAGCCTAATCTTATCAAGAGTGATGAAATTTGACAAATGAGGAACACTGCCTTTGCTTGCCTGCCTCAACCCCTGCCTCCCTCCCTCCCTGCCACTCTCCCTGCCTCCCTCCCTGCCAGGCAGCCAGGGGTTAGCCTCATCTTATCAAGAGTGATGACATTTGACAAATGAGGAACACTGCCTTCCCCTGCCTGCCTCAACCCCTGCCTCCCTCCCTCCCTGCCACTCTCACTGCCTGCCTCCCTGCCAGCCAGCCAGGGGTTACCCTCGTCTTATCAAGAGTGATGACATTTGACAAATGAGGATACTCAGCCTTCCCTTTATTTGTTTTCACTGTTTTATCTGCCTGTCTGCCTGCCTGTCTGTCTTTCTGTCTGTCTTAGAGACAGTCACTATTGAACCAACACTGCCACATCTGAGTCCTGATACATTATTTGCCATTCTGGATTTTTTGGGGCTATCCTAGGTAATTTACACTATGTATTTATCCTCTGTAATTTACACTATGTATTTATCCTAGGTTATTTACACTATGTATTTATGTGTACCTGTGTGACAGAGCCAGCTAGCTAGCCAGCCAGCCAGCCAGCCAGCCAGCCAGCCAGCCTGCCTGCCTGCCTGCCTGCCTGCCAGCCTGCCTGCCAGCCAGCCAGCCAGCCAGCCTTCCCCACCCACCCTTACTGTCTTCCCCACTGCCTTCCCCACCCACCCCACTGCCTTCCCCACCCACCCCACTGTCTTCCCCACCCACCCCACTGTCTTCCCCACCCACCCCACTGTCTGTCTTCCCCACTCCCCCACTCTCTTCCCCACTCCCCCCCACTGTATTCCCCACTCCCCTTACTGTATTCCCCACCCACCCCACTGTCTTCCCCACTCCCCCCACTGTATTCCTCACCCACCCCACTGTCTTCCCCACTCCCCCACTGCCTTCCCTACCACTCACACTGCAGAAGTGAGGTATTCCTTACCTCATGGCTTGGTGACAAAGGTGTACTGAATTACCACTCCCACAATGCAATGCGGGTGCATAGATTTTTTTCCTACTGCGCACACTTACCACATAGACCCATTCTATCATATGCAGGCTTACCAGCTTTCTCCCCCTCGACTTGAAGCCACTAGAATTTACGCGTACAGCCATCCCTTGGTTTTCAATTGTAATCCGTTCCAGATGGATCAGCTAAAACCAAAATTGGTGAAAACCAAAATATTTTCCCAATAAGAAATAATGGAAATTCAATTAACCCGTTCCAGAAACCCAGAAGTTTGGAAAGAAAAAATTGGGGGCCTTAAAGATAGATTTACATGCACAAATGAATGAACTCTATGTGGCACTTACCTTTATTGAAGACTGATGTTGCTGGAAGGAAGAGAGGGAGGAGGGGAGAGGGAAGAGAGACTATTTTTTGGAAGGTGAAACCCCTTCCATAAGGAATTCAGGTACCAAGTCCTTATCCGGGGTCACTTCCCTGCATGCCTGCTACACTCCCTCCCTGCCTGCTACACTCCCTCCATGCCTGCTACACTCCACCCTGCCTGCTACACTCCCTCCCTGCCTGCTACACTCCCTGCCTGCTACACTCCCTGTATACCTGCTACACTCCCTGCATACCTGCTACACTCCCTGCATACATGCTACACTCCCTGGATACATGCTACACTCCCTGCATACTTGCTACACTCCCTGCATACATGCTACACTCCCTGCATACATGCTATACTCCCTGCATACATGCTACACTCCCTGCATACATGCTACACTCCCTGCATACATGCTACACTCCCTGCATACATGCTACACTCCCTGCATACATGCTACACTCCCTGCATACATGCTACACTCCCTGCATGCATGCTACACTCCCTGCATGCATGCTACACTCCCTGCATGCATGCTACACTCCCTGCATACATGCTACACTCCCTGCATACATGCTACACTCCCTGCATACATGCTACACTCCCTGCATGCATGCTACATTCCCTGCATGCCTGCTACACTCTTAAACTCCATCGTGTTTCTCACTTTCTTTACCAAAGGACTGGCACTAGGAGCTTTCTTTGGGCCCATGGTAGCTTATTTAGTAGTCACACACAATAATCAAGGGCCAAAAACAATGAATTGTTAATAAATGTTTTGTAGGATCTTCTGGGGTGATGTTCACTCAAGCATAAACAATGCTAGACTGTGTTAAAATGTGCGTGGGGGGTGCGTGGGTGGCAGGCTTATGGCCTTTGTATGTGTGCGGCACTGGTGGACAGGTCCCATACGATCGGTGAAAACTGAGACAATTTTTCTGCGAAAAAAGTCAGCTAAAACCAAAATCGGTGAAAACTGAGACAATTGAAAACCAAGGGATGACTGTACTAGTACGGCACCAACCCCTGCTTGTAAAACGTACTAGTACGGCACCGACCCTGAAAGGGTTAATGGATTTGAGTATGCTGGGGGTTAGCCAGGGACTATTTAATCTTTTAGTTGTGATTTGTTTATTTTTTTTAGGGCAATGCTTATTATAGAGGTATTGGGTCTTTTTAAGAAAATTATTAATACATAAGTCAGTATCTGGGAAGTTGTCTATTTCTGTTTGCCAGTCAGTGTTTGTCATAGCTGTTATAAAGTTATTTATGGCTGTCTTATTATGTAGTCTGAAGGTAACTTTAGTAGTCTCTAGTGGTAATTTTCCGAGATTTGTTATGAGAAAGGTTGGGTAGTGGTCTGTGGTATTGTCTGTGATTATGCCTGATTTTAATGGGGATATGGTGTTAGTCCAGATATGGTCTAATAGAGAGGCACAGGTCTCAGAGATTCTTGTAGGTTTTGTTATTGTCGGGAGCAGCAAGCAGTTGCTCATAGTGTTTGTGAATTCAGTTACTTGTGGGTCCTGATCTTGTAGGAGGTTATATCAGGTGATTTCAAGTGTAAGCCCATGGTTTTTTACCGCTCTAAGAATACTCGTGCTTTGAAAGGTGTAGTTAAAAACACCTTACCAGTAATTTGAAGGTCAAACCAGTCAGCATGGATGACAGAGGAAATATTTATTGACTGGTTTAAGCATCACTTTATTCATGAAGTCAAGTTTTACCTGCACAGCAAGAACCTTGCATTCAAAATTGTATAATGTACTGCAGGGTAAAAGAGCCCTGAGATCCATTACAGAATTTATGCACACTCCAATACAACCATCGACTTTAGTCTCAGAACCTCTACCATCCACTTCTGCCGACAACCAACAACCATGCACCTCAGCCCAGTAGGGCCACACCATGCATATCCACTCTCTTCACAATCATCCACAAACACCATTACCCACAATTTAAGGTAAGAAATATATTATTTTTATTTCATTTATAGTCTTAAGCAGTAATATATCATGACAGTGAACTACAATTACATATTCACTTTTATTTTTGTAAGATCTGTTGGTCTAAAAAAAAGTTGTTTGGCTTTTTGGGGGCTTCCAGGAACATAACCCTATTTTTTCCATAAGTTCTTCAGTTTATCTAACACTGTTTTCCTAACACGGCGTTTTCAGGAACGTAACTATCGTGTTAAATAACGGTCTACTGTACCTGCATGCCAGCACAGTGTGTAAGTTTATTTAGGTACAGGTACACAAGCAGGGCCGGTCTTAAGCCGATTGGACCGATTGCTCCCAGTTGGGCTCCGTGCTAGAGTGTAATCTACTCTCAGCTTGTCAAGTACACACAACATAATAAATTAATATTTTTAATAAATCATTTCACAGTCACTAAAGCAAGTGGTATTGTGACTATGTATTTTTCAGAGATGATATTCAAATTTTGTTTGTTACTTGTAGGCTTAAATGTATGTAATTTTATATTAAAATGTAGCTTACATCTGTTTGGTCTATTAATTCGCATGCATTTTTTAAGCGCACAGTTTGATTGCTTTCTATATATGGGCCCACCAAAACTGTTCCCATTTGGGCCCCGCACCTCCAAAGGCCGGCTTTGTACACAAGTATAATTATCAGAGTACAGTGGACCCTCGCTATTCGAACACTCCAAAACTCACCTTTTTATGCAAGTTTATTATTGTAAGTGCTTTTATAAGTGTATTCTTGGGGGTCTGAAATGGACTAATCTAATTTACATCATTCCTTATGGGAATAAATTCGTTTGGTAACAGCACTTGAACAGCATTCTGGAATGAGGGTGAGTTTTGGGGTGTTCGAATAGCGAGGGTCCGTATGTAAAATATGCAAAACACTTGAGGGACGTGGAGCTCACAGAGAATGTAAACAAAGTGGTGTGCAGAGACCGTATTAGCGAGTCAGGTGGGGGGGGAGCCGTATAACAAGTTTTGGTCATAATTTGAAATGTCCGTATTTGGAAAATCCCGTAAAGCAGGGCCCTACTGTATTATGGCCAGAATTCACAATGGGGTGAGGTAGGATAACAGTTCCTAGCTTGTGAAATAAAACTAAGATGCCATAGCTTTGACTCTGTGACTCTGCAGTACTCTTATACACAAAATTACACAATGATATGGTGATGATTGTTACAAAAAGGTGAAATCTATAAAGTATAGACATCTCCAGAGAATACTAGAAGGTCTTTCCCTCTAACATTCAGCCTTTTTCTGTTTTTTTGTAAGATGATGTCAGACCAAGATCAGGTCTAGTTATTCCTTGAATACTAATAGTTTTGGGATCCCAACTAGGTGATGATAATCTAACGAAATAAAATTTGAGAAGTTTATTAACAAAGTTGTCTAGATGAACGAAATCAAAGTACAGTGAAGCCCCATACTCTACCAAAACAGAGTCTAAATAACAAACAGACAGACGAGAGATGTGCTCCCCGGAGAGATAGAGAGAGAGAGGTGCTGGTCGAGCGATAACCAACTGTGGAGAGAGAGATTTCTTGACTACAGGCCTCACATTGGCTGAGATCACGTGACTCGCCCATGCTTCTTCAGCAATGGTGCAAGGTACAGCCTGACACAAACAAGTGAGCAGTAGTCAGCAAGGCAGTTTGCAACGGCAGACAGCCAATCACAACTCTTCAACAGTGAGCACAGTGAGAAGTGTAATATGTTACATCCTACCTACATACATAGCTAATATAATAAGTCAAATAATAATATAGTAAAGTAAAAGTAAAGTAAAGTTAAGTTTTATTTCGTTGCAGATTACATAGGTATCGGTTGTTACAATGTAAATTGAGTGCAAGGAGAGCCACTGACATGCCATGGCATTAGGGGCAGCTTATTCTATTCCTTAAAGACTATGTACTTAATATTAGAGAAATTTATTGAGTTTATTCTAGTTAAAAATTATTTTCAAAATTACAATATGATGAAATTTTACTGTTTAAATTATTATATAATGATATTAGATTGTTACAGGTGTTAAGATTCTTGAATGATAATATGGAATTGAGATTATCTTAAGGAAAATAACATTGAGCATTTTTGACATTAACTTATAATATGAGTAGGGGGTAACATAATAGTAACATATTATTAAAAATTGAGATTATTGTATAGGAAAGTAATAATGAGCATTTTTCAAAGTAGTTTATAGTATGATCATTTAGTTTTGGGTGAGTAGGTGGTTTTTGAGTTGAGTCTTAAATTGATTTTCAGCCAAGATTATCTTAATATTTACTGGTAATGAATTCCAGATTCTGGGGCCCTTTATGTGCATAGAATTTTTACATAGGTTGATATGAACACGGGGTATATCAAAAAGTGATCTGTGTCTTGTGTTGTGGTCATGGGTCCTATTAAAGTTGGTGAGGAGAATTTTGAGCAGAGGGTTTATATTCGAGTGTAAAGTTTTATATATGTAGTAGGCACAAGAGTAAGTATGAATGTTCTTTACGGTGAGTAGTTTGAGACTTTTGAATATTGGTGGAGTATGCTGTCTAGAGTGGGAATTTGTTATCATTCTGACTGCGGCCTTTTGTTGTGTTATGAGTGGTCTAAGGTGATTTAACGTTGTTGATCCCCATGCACAGATTCCGTAGGTGAGATACGGGTAGATAAGTGAATGATATAGTGCAAGGAGAGCTGATTGTGGTACATAATAGCGTATCTTTGATAATATGCCTACTGTCTTCGAGATTTTCTTGGAAATTTGTTGTATATGTATTTGGAATTTAAGGCTACTGTCAAGGTGGATTCCTAGGAATTTTCCCTCTGTGAGTCTTATGATGGGTGTACCATTGAGCGTTATGTTAAGTGGAACATTTGTGGCTTTGTTTCCAAACTGTATGAAGTAGGTCTTGTCAGTATTGAGAGTAAGCTTGTTAGTCGTCATCCATGTTGATATTTTCTGTAATTCGGCATTAACAGTGTTGGCCAGTATAACTGGATTTGGGTGAGAGAAGACATATGTTGTGTCATCTGCAAATAAAATGGGTTTGAGTAGTTGTGATGCATTCGGTAGGTCATTTATGTAAATGAGGAATAGGAGTGGCCCCAGGACACTTCCTTGAGGGACTCCAACTGTAATTTGTTGTGTGGAAGAGTTCGCTCCATTTGTGTACACGTATTGGCTTCATTTTAGCTATTACTGAAAATATCGGCAATATAAAATTATAAGTAAAGGTAAATATATACACATCAAATGTACATAAATATACACTATAAACATTGGGCCCCATTCAGGGGGCACAATAATGATCTTGAGACTTGTGTAGCAATAACAAATCATCTGATTCCCTACATCATCATGTAACTTCTATTTCTGCAACCCAAGTCCCTGCTGTTGTATGCTTCACCAACATCATCTGCCCACTATTTTAATGACTGTCACTTGAAATTAAGACATGGTCTGTCTACATGTGTTGAAGCTTTGATTATGCTGACATGGGTCATCAGGACTGCTATTTATTCTGCCCTATTAATCAACCTTATAATTTAAACTCGTATATGGTATTCAACTCAACTGTAAGTTGCATGATTGTAGCTCGTGTTTTCAATATTATGCAATTTAAATTTATTTTTTCATTTCCAATAGTAGTGCGGCATTGCCATTAAGGCGCCCTTTGGCAGAATTAGTAGCGTGCATTATCTTATGGAGCATCCCTCCACCCCTTGGATAAGGCTATTGTTTTCATGTATGGGAGGCCTGGGATCAGTGCTTGATGTAAACAAACTATGTACAGTGGTACCTCGAGTTACGATGGTCCCCAAAATCGCCCTTTTATGTAAGTTTATTTTTTTAAATGCTTTTGTAAGTATATTTTTGGGGGTGTAAAAGGACTAGTCTATTTTACATTATTCCTTATGGGGATAAATTCGTTTGGTAATGGCACTTGAACAGCATTCTCGAACGAAAAAATATCGTAACACGAGGTACCACTGTATTTATTTTCATTCATATCATCACCTTGCTTTGTCTCTGGTTATTAATCATGACATCTAAAAGGAATAAAGGTGATGCTGGAGGTACCAAAAACCCAAATAGATGTGAAACTCCTACAATTTCAAAGAAAAATGTTTAAATTATGGTTAGAGTAGAGCTGGGAGGTGGTGGGGTGTTATGGCTGATAGGTTACACACATGGCTAGTGTAATGCACACTTACACTATAATTACACATTTTTGTACCTTAGACATTAATTTATCAATGCTCTATGTATTTATACAATTGTTGAATTTGTTGGTGATTTATAATAAAGTGTGAAAAAATTATTTACCCTTTCACTGTCCATCACATTGAACTATGTCATTGAGGCCAGGGTCTGCTGACATAGTTCTACATTATGGGCTCAGCTCACTCAGATAAGCTGTGAGTGGTAAATTTTGGCTTAGATATGAGAGAATAGGTATGTGCAGTTAGTGTACACAGTAGAAAAAGAATCCTGCCCCATGCAGTGCATTATGCAGAAAAACAAAACTGACCTTGTGTATAGTTTAAAATAGTAACTTTGGAGTGTTTTATCAGATGGTTTTATTAGCTGTTTCTTGGTATCATTTGACAGAATGGAAGACGTACTTCTGAAATAGAAACAATTTTGATTAGTTTTCAGAACTGGAAGTAGCTTGAATTTGAGCTCACAATAGCAGTAATATTTGATATTTGCTGATACTCCATAGGATGGGTAAGGCTTTACTACAACCCCCAGTATGTTTTATGGGTTTTTAATAGGTCTGATTCGGTTATTAGGACACTGTAAACTATAACCAATCTTTCCTGGTTATATTTTATTATCTGAGAATTAGAGTAACTTCTATTTTTGTGTGAATAAGAATTTAAAATGGAAAGCAATTGTAATAGTATAGGAGAGACCTGGGGTCATGGCTAATTAACTGAAGAAATGTTGTTTTAAATTGGTATTTTTTTATTTAGTGTAAAATTGGCCAAATTACCAAATTCTGTTAAAATACTTTAATGGGCAGTTTGTTGTGCTCAATCGATAGAATGGAAGGCTTACTAGAAAAATAAGTAAGAATTTGGCTTAAAATAGGATTAAAGTTGGTAAAATCACTGATGCATAAATTGCATCAAGACTGCTAACTTTGCATCTGCATAATTCCTAAAGGTTTCCATCAAATTTCACACTTTTGGTGTCATTACCTTTAAAAAAAGATTCTTTGCCATTTCAAAAGAATAAAAATAATTAAAAAAAAGGTGGACACTGAAAGCAATATTCATTTCAGGGGTTTGAACAGTGAAAGGGTTGAAAAGGAAAATTGTATAATGTTTATGATGTAGTGAAGACAAAGGCTGCAGGTGGAGGCTACAGTTTGTATTTTGGGCAATAAGGGCTATATCAAATATATCTATGCACTTCTGTAGTAACTTGGACAAGGAGCAAGGCATTGAAGGTAAGATACTACTCTTCTTTCCACTTTTACCTTCTTTCAAGCAAGAATATATGCAACAAAAATACTCTACAATGATGTGAGTGCTGGTTGTTTAGAGGGTCATTCATGTTCATGCATCCCACTCTTTGTGGAAGGTACATACTGTCTCCAGGTAATAAGCTCTGTTGAATTAAAAAAAGGCACTAATTGGTAACACTTCTTCAATATAAAGATACCCCAGGTGTTGCACATATCTAATTCATCAATCTCTTGTTATTCTGTACCAAGAAATAAACTCTTTAAAATTGAGGTCTGAAGAAAGCAACCCTTTTTTTTCCATTCGTTTTTCAATCCATAATTCACAGAAATCATTGGTAACACGGTTTTCAGGAATGTAACCTGTGTGAATTATGAATGTCCACTGTGCAGTATATTTAATGGTATATGAGGTAGTGGAAAAAAGCGGTTTGGCTAGAAGGAATTTGTTAATACTGCCATGAAAAAAATATTATTTGGCAGACCCTTATTGCCAAGCATTTTGGATTAAAATGGTTGTAATGTATTTTGAAACATGAGGAAGGCTTAATCAGAGTATGTTAGATCCAGCTGTCCTGGGATGCCAAGGAACTGTAGTGGCAGTAGGTGATTTAAATTTTTATATGTTATGCCAATTAAAGCACAGTACTGATATCTTTTGTCATTTTCAGAGGGAAACTACGGCGTATAATGGCCCAGTTTGGTCCATATGTATGGGTGGACTATGATTGGAAACCTCTATCGTCCCTTGGACGCTGGTTTTCCATGCTTGGGATTATTGCGATAGTAAGTGAACAAATTATGACTTATAATTGGCTTATAATTCCACTAAATAACAGTTTTGTTGCTACCAGAAATGATAAGATGAAGGTAACATTTAGCAATGTTAGAAGTCTGTAGAAAATGCACATATATTCTGTATATACAGCAAGCTTTCTTATAAAGTGGGCTATGCAGTTCTAAAAATTAATGCCTTGTGAAAACTAACTTTATATGAAATGAAGAACATGGGAAAAATAAGGCCATGTTACATATGCTAAAATTATTAATGAAGGCATATGAGGGAAAACAGGAGGTAGAATATCAAAAGAAGAAAGATGGGTTTAGGGAAGGGTTGGGAATGTTTTGATTATGTTTACATAAAGTGAAAGTGAGTGCTAGTGTTTAGGAAAGGTGTGAGCTTAATAGGCAATGAATACAGTATTAAATGAGTTTTATCATGGCTTTTATTGGGAGATTCAGAAGTTTCAGAGGTTGGTGAAGTTTAGGAGGACATGTAGGTAAACAAGTTATTATAGAAAAGATCAAGATGATGAATGTAAGCAGTAGTGCAGGCTAAGAAAGATTAGATGCCAGATAGGAGGTAAGGAGTATAGAGGAAATGAATGCACTTAGATTTTTAGGAGTGGATATGTCAACATATGGGTGTGTGAAAGATAAGGAAAGAAGGTAGCTGGAGTGTTGCAGGGGTCTGTAGAAAGAAAAAAAGTTTGTTGATGTATAGAAAAATTGATATATTATAATACGTATAGTGGTGGAGAAATAGTTTTGGAGTGGTTGGTGCTATTATTTAATAAATGTATGGAAGAGGGTAAGGTACCTAGGGATTGGCAGAGAGCATGCATAATTCCTTTGTATATAGGCAAAGGGGACAAAAGAGAGTGCAAAAATTATAGGGGAATAAGTCTGTTGAGTATACCTGGTAAAGTGTATGGTAGTTATTATTGAAAGAATTAAGAGCAAGACGGATAGTAGGATAGCAGATGAACAAGGAGGTTTTAGGAAAGGTAGAGGGTGTGTAGACCAAGTGTTTACAGTGAAACATATAGTTGAACAGTATTTAGATAAGGGTAAAGAGGTTTTTGTGGCTTTTATGGACTTGGAAAAGGCATATGACAGGGTGGATAGGGGGGCAATGTGGCAGATGTTGCAGATGTATGGAATAGGAGGTAGGTTACTGAAAGCAGTGCAGAGTTTATACAAGGATAGTGAGGCTCAGGTTAGAGTATGTAGGAGAGATGGAGATTATTTCCCAGTAAAAGTAGGCCTTAGACAAGGATGTGTAATGTCACCGTGGTTGTTTAATATATTTATTGATGGGGTTATAAGAGAAGTGAATGCGCGGGTCTTGGCAAGAGGTGTGGGGTTAAAAGATAAAGAATCTAACACAAAGTGGGAGATGTCACAGCTGCTTTTTGCTGATGACACTGTGCTTTTGGGAGATTCTGAAGAGAAGTTGCAGAGGTTGGTGGATGAGTTTGGTAGGGTATGTAAAAGAAGAAAATTGAAAGTGAATATAGGAAAGAGTAAGGTGATGATGATAACAAAAAGATTAGGTGATGAAAGATTGGATATCAGATTGGAGGGAGAGTATGGAGGAGGTGAATGTATTCAGATATTTAGGAGTGGACGTGTCAGCAGATGGGTCTATGAAGGATGAGGTGAATCATAGAATTGATGAGGGTAAAAGGGTAAGTGGTGCACTTAGGAGTCTGTGGAGACAAAGAACTTTGTCTGGGGAAGCAAAGAGGGGAATGTATGGGAGTATAGTTATACCAACACTCTTATATGGGTGTGAAGCATGGGTGGTGAATGTTGCAACAAGGAGAAGGCTGGAGGCAATGGAGATGTCATGTCTGAGATCAATGTGTGGTGTGAATATAATGCAACGAATTCGTAGTGTGGAAATTAGGAGGAGGTTCGGGATTACCAAGAGTATTGTCCAGAGGGCTGAGAAGGGGTTGTTGAGGTGGTTCGGACATGTGGAGAGGATGGAACAAAGTAGAATGACTTCGAGAGTGTATAAATCTGTAGTGGAGAGAAGGCGGGGTAGGGGTCGGCCTAGGAAAGGTTGGAGGGAGGGGGTAAAAGAGGTTTTGTGTGCGAGGGGCTTGGACTTCCAGCAAGCATGCGTGAGTGTATTTGATAGGAGTGAATGGAGACAAATTGTTTTTAATACTTGATGTGCTGTTGTAGTGGGAGCAGGGTAACATTTATGAAGGGATTCAGAGAAACCGGCAGGCCGGACTTGAGTCCTGGAGATGGGAAGTACAGTGCCTGCACTCTGAAGGAGGGGTGTTAATGTTGCAGTTTTATAACTGTAGTGTAAGCACGCCTCTGGCAAGACAGTGATAGAGTGAATGATGAAAGTTATTCTTTTTCGTGCCACCCTGCCTTGGTGGGAATCGGTCAATGTGTTAATAAAAAAAAATAACATATAGTGATTTCAACAGGTGATCAAACAGACTTAAATAATTATAGACCAATATCTAATTTACCACTCCTCTCAAAAATCTTTGAAAAATTAATTCATAGGCAGATCTATTCCTATCTCATATCACACAATGTACTCAACCCCAGTCAGTTCGGATTCAGGACCAACAAAAATACAAATGATGCCATTATACACATGCTAGAGTTAATATACACCGCACTTGAGAAGAAAGAAGTTCCACTGGGAATCTTCATTGATCTACGAAAAGCATTTGATACAGTCTATCATGATTTACTGCTTACAAAACTAGCACACTACGGTATAAGAGGGCACTCGCTCAACTACATAAAGTCTTACCTCAGTAACAGAAGCCAATATGTGTATACTAATGGAGCGAACTCTTCAACACAACAAATTACAGTCGGAGTCCCTCAAGGAAGTGTACTGAGTCCACTCTTATTTCTCATTTACATCAATTACCTACCTAATGCATCTCAACTACTCAACCCATTTTATTTGCAGATGACACAACATATGTTTTCTCTCACCCTAATCCAGTCATACTGGCCAATACTGTTAATGCAGAATTACAGAAAATATCAACATGGATGACGACCAATAAACTGACTCTAAATACTGACAAGACCTACTTTATACAGTTTGGAAACAGAGGTAAAAATGTTCCACTAAACATAACACTAAACGGTTCACCCATCACAAGACTCACAGAGGGAAAATTCCTAGGTATACACATTGACAGCAGCCTTAAATTCCAAACACATATACAATAAATTTCCAAGAAAATCTCAGACAGTAGGCATATTATCTAAGATACGCTACTATGTACCTCAACCAGCTCTCCTTGCACTATACCACTCACTCATCTACCCTTATCTCACTTATGGAATCTGTGCATGGGGATCTACAACATTAAATCACCTTAGACCACTCATAACCCAGCAAAAGGCTGCAGTCAGAATGATAACAAATTCCCACTCTAGACAGCATACTCCACCAATATTCAAAAGCCTAAAACTACTCACCATAAACAACATTCGCACTTATAATTGTGCCTACTACATACATAGAACTCTACATTCTAATATAAACCCTCCACTCAAAATTCTCCTCACCAACCTTAATAGGACCCATGACCATAACACAAAGAAACAGATCACATTTTGATGTACCCCACGTCCATAGCAACCTATGTAAAAATTCAATGCACATAAAGGGCCCCAGATTCTGGAACTCATTACCAGAAAATACAAAAATAACCTTGTCTGAGAATCATTTTAAGACTCTACTCAAAAACCACCTACTCACCCTTACTTAAATACTCATACTCATAAAATACTCATTGTTATTTCATTTTTATTATTATTACGTACGATAATATTACTTTCAAAAATGCTCAGTACTTTTTTCCTATAAGATAATCTCAATTTGTACTATTATAACATTTTAATATTACCACCTACTCATCATAAACTAAATATGCATTCTGTAAATTACTTTAAAAAAATACTCAATGTCATTTTTCCCAAAAATAATTTCAATTTTTACTATTAACTACCATCCTACTAAACACTTGCTGCAATGTAGTGTCACCATATTATAATTTGCCAAATGAAATATCATCATATTGTAATCTGCCCAATGTTTAAGCAAATCAAATTCCCATCAATCTATCAAATATTATGTACATAGTCCATAAGTTTTTAGATTAAGCTGCCCGTTATGCCCTGGCACGTCAGTGGCTCTCCTTGCACTTCTATGTAAATCTCTTATGTAAAATTGCGATGAAATAAAAAAAAAATTATTATTATAGCTAGGAGGAGGCTAGAGAGAGAAAAGATGTCGTGTTTAAGATCGGTGTGTAGTGTGAATATTATGCAGGAATAAAGACTGAAGACATTGAGGTGGAATGAAAGATATATTTCAAGGAACAGACAGTGGGCTATTGAGATGGTTTGATCATTTAGAAAAGATGGACCATGAAAGGTTGGTCAGGAGTGCAAATCTGGGGTGGATGGAATATGCTGCAGGAAACATCGCAAGAAAGATTTGAAAAGATTTTGTGTGGTAGGGTTTGGTTATTAACCCTTTGACTGTTTCGGACGTATATTTACGTCTTACGAGCCAATGTTTCGGACGTATTTAAACGCCTAAATTCTAGCGGCCTCAAATCAAGCAGGAGAAAGCTGGTAGGCCCACATGTGAGAGAATGGGTCTGTGTGGTCAGTGTGCGCAGTATAAAAAAAATCCTGCAGCAAGCAGTACATAATGAGAAAAAAAAAACTCTGACCGTTTTTTTTAATTAAAACGCCATCTTTGAGGTGTATTTTCGTATAGTATTTATGGTTGTATTCTCTTTTTCATGGTCTCATTTGATAGAATGGGAAACATATTACAGGAATAGAGATGATTTTGATTAGTTTCATGATGTAAACGATCTTGAAATTGAGCTCAAAGTAGCGGAAATGTTCGATTTTTGCCAATGTTCAAAGTAAACAAATCACACCATGCGTCCAATACACATCAACTGGTGAGTCTAATATTCTTTCACAAGTGCACAGATATTATTTATACAGTTTTACAATAATGCAATAGTCTGCATAACAATAAATCTTCTATTTTTTGTATGAATAAAAAATCAAAATAGAAAGCAAGAGTAATGTAAGAGGGGCTTAAAGACATGACTAATGAACAGATAACATCTTATTTTAGTGCTAGGGATGTCTGCATTGTTTATTCTGGACCCTATTTTGAAATTGACATCTTTTATTTTGCATGAAATTGGCGAAATTGCCATTTTCTGACCACTTTATTGGGTAGTTGAAATCGGTAAATTGGTGATTTCTTGTACTCAATCGATAGAACAAATGGAGTTCTAAAGAAATAGCTATGAGTTTGGTTGACTGTCCCAATGGAATTGGCCTAAAATAGGGCTCAAAGTCGGCAAAATCGCCGATGCGTATATATCACTGACATCGCTAACTTTGCGAGAGCGTAATTCCGTAAGTTTTTAATCAAATTTCATACTTTTGGTGTCATTACAATCGGGAAAAGATTCTCTATCATTTCATAAGAAAAAATAATTTATTTTTTTTTCCAAAATTTTCCGACATAGAATGACAGTTTCAGAATGGGGCCTCCGACAGCCAAAGGGTTAAATCCAGCAGTTTTGTTTGAGAATGTTGAGACACTTATGCAATATATGGGAATCTTTACTGAAGAAACGTTTCGCCACACAGTGGCTTCATTTGTGTTGATGAAGCCACTGTGTGGCGAAACGTTTCTTCAATAAATATTCCCATGTGTTGCATAAGTGTTTCAATCTTCAACTTGTCGGTTTTAAACCATTTATCACATGTTTGAGAATGTTGGATTCTAATGAGTGGAGACAAGTGTTTGTATTTTGTGTACTATAGGAGTGTGAGCAAGGTGGAAAGCACATTATCTTTTCTCTGAAGTTTAAGTAGTAATGTTGCAGATTGGTGGATCATTTGAATTGTGATGTTCTTGCTCTTCTGGAAAGACATCTAGGAATTGAGTGATGATGAATGTGTTTTTCTTCTTTGGGGTCACCCTGTCTTGGTGGGAAATGTCCATTGAGTTAAAAATAATTTTTTTTCTTAATGAACTGGCCATATTCCACTAAGGCAGGGTAACCTAAAAAGAAAAACTCAAGTTTTTCTTTATAAATTTAGTAATTTATACAGGAGAAGGGGTTACTAGCCCCAAAAATAAAATTACATACTGTATTTAATGTAATTTTTTTTTGTTTTTTTTGCAGTTTCTCCTAGCAGAGCTCAACACATTTTATTTGAAGTTTGTGTTATGGGTGGAGCCTGGACACTGGGCTAACCTCGTTCGTCTTACCTTCATTTTACCCTGGGGTGCTGTTGCTCTCAGAGAAGTGTTCCAGTTCCTAGATGACCCGTAAGTCATCACACTCGTATGTAATTTTTAATGTGCAGTAGGGCCCCGCTTTACGGCGTTCCGCTAATATGGACACTTCAGATTATGACCAAAACTCGCTATGCGCCTCCCTCCACCTGACTTTTTAATACGGTCATCGTGCCCTACCCAGTTCGTTTACATTCTCCATGTGTCTCCATTTTGTTTGGAAACTTTCCAAAATTTCAAGTGTTTTAAAGTTATTTTATGTTTTATATATACTCTGATAAACATACTTATACAAGCATATATATACACACCCCTCTGGGTTTTCTTCTATTTTCTTAATAGTTCTTGTTCTTATTTCCTCTTATCTCCATGGGGAAGTGGAACAGAATTCTTCCTCCGTAAGCCATGCGTGTCGTAAGAGTCGACTAAAATGCCGGGAGCAAGAGGCTAGTAACCAGGGAGGTACTACCGTCTTGCCAAATGAGTGTAAAACGGAAGCCTGTAATTGTTTTACATGATGGTAGGATTGCTGGTGTCTTTTTTCTGTCTCATAAACATGCAAGATTTCAGGCATATCTTGTTACTTCTACTTACACTTAGGTCACATTACACATTCATGTACAAGCATATATATACACACCCTCTGGGTTTTCTTCTATTTTCTTAATAGTTCTTGTTCTTATTTCCTCTTATCTCCATGGGGAAGTGGAACAGAATTCTTCCTCCGTAAGCCATGCGTGTCGTAAGAGTCGACTAAATGCCGGGAGCAAGAGGCTAGTAACCAGGGAGGTACTACCGTCTTGCCAAATGAGTGTAAAACGGAAGCCTGTAATTGTTTTACATGATGGTAGGATTGCTGGTGTCTTTTTTCTGTCTCATAAACATGCAAGATTTCAGGCATGTCTTGTTACTTCTACTTACACTTAGGTCACATTACACATTCATGTACAAGCATATATATACACACCCCTCTGGGTTTTCTTCTATTTTCTTAATAGTTCTTGTTCTTATTTCCTCTTATCTCCATGGGGAAGTGGAACAGAATTCTTCCTCCGTAAGCCATGCGTGTCGTAAGAGTCGACTAAAATGCCGGGAGCAAGAGGCTAGTAACCCCTTCTCCTGTATACATTACTAAAGTTAAAAAGAGAAACTTTTGTTTTTCTCTTTGGGCCACCCCGCCTTGGTGGGAAGCGGCCGATTTGTTGAAAGAAGAAGAAACATACTTATGTGTACCTGTACCTAAATAAACTTACTGTGCTGGCATGCAGGTACACATTAAAATCACTAAGAGTGTTTTATTAGTTTTGAGGACGCCATATTAACCCTTTGACTGTTTCGGACGTATTAATACGCATAAATTCTAGCAGCTTCAAATCAAGTGGGAGAAAGCTGGTAAGCCCACATGTGAGAGAATGGGTCTGTGTGGTCAGTGGGCGCAGTATAAAAAAAATCGGGCAGCCAGTGGTGCATTGTGGGAAAGCCATTTCAGTAGTCCATTATTCAGCATGCCTAGCGGTAAGAAATACCAGACTCCCCGGCGAATCTGGGACTCTTCTCTTCCCCAGTGATAGCTCTAACACAGATGGAAGTGTCTCTGAAGATGAATTTCATGGTTTTGAGGAGTTTGTGACCGAAAGCAATGCCCAGGATACCAGAAGGAAGGAAGGAAGGAAGAAAGAAAATAAGGAAGGAAGGAAGAAAGAAAGTAAGGAAGGAAGAGATGAGAGGAAGAAAGTAAGGAAGGAAGAGATGAGAGGAAGGAAGAAAGGAAAGAAGAGATGAGAGGAAGGTAGGAAGGAAAGAAGAGATGAGAGGAAGGAAGGAAAGAAGAAAGGAAGGAGAGATGAGAGGAAGGAAGGAACAAAAGAAGTAAGAAAGGAAGGAAGAAAAAAAGGAAGGAATGAAGGAAGAAAGGATGGCAGGAAGGAAGAGATGAGAGGAAGGAAGGAAGGAAATAAGGAAGAAAGGAAGGAAGGAAGAAAGGAAGCTAGGAAGGAGGTTGTGGGGGAGAAGACATGGGTTCCCTTTTGTGTTGACAGGTTGACAGCAGTGAGGGTGGTGAGTAATGGTATAATATGTCATTTTGACAGCTGCCTTACCCTGACTCAGCAAATTTAGATATCCACACACACACACAGCTTCAAGTGCTAAGGGAAGTTGATGGAAAGTGTCCAGTCATTATATATGTGTACAGTCATCCCTTGGTTTTCGCTTGTCCCAGTTTTCGCCGATTTTGGTTTTCACCGACTTTTTTCAGGGAAAATTTGTCTTAGTTTTCGCCGACCATATGGGACCTGTCCACCAGTGCCGCGCACATACAAAGGCCGTAGGCCCGCCACCCACGCACCTCCCACGCACATTGTCACGCAGTCTAGCATTGTTTACGCTTGAGTGAACATCACCCCAGGAGTTTATACAAAACATTTATTAACAATTCATTGTTTTTGGGCCTTGATTATTGTGTGTGACTAATAAATAAGCTACCATGGGCATAAAGAAAGCTCCTAGTGCCACTTCTTTGGTAAAGAAAGTGAGGAACACTGTAGAAATGAAGAAAGAAATAATAGAAAAATATGATAGTGAAAGTGAGAAACACAATGGAGTTTAAGAGTGTAGCAGGCATGCAGGGAGTGTAGCAGGCATGCAGGGAGTGTAGCAGGCATGCAGGGAGTGTAGCAGGCATGCAGGGAGTGTAGCAGGCATGCAGGGAGTGTAGCAGGCATGCAGGGAGTGTAGCAGGCATGCAGGGAGTGTAGCAGGCATGCAGGGAGTGTAGCAGGCATGCAGGGAGTGTAGCAGGCATGCAGGGAGTGTAGCAGGCATGCAGGGAGTGTAGCAGGTATGCAGGGAGTGTAGCATGTATGCAGGAGTGTAGCAGGCATGCAGGAGTGTAGCATGCATGCAGGAGTGTAGCAGGCATGCAGGAGTGAAGCATGCATTCAGGGAGTGTAGCATGCATTCAGGGAGTGTAGCAGGTATGCAGGGAGTGTAGCAGGTATGCAGGAGTGTAGCAGGTATGCAGGGAGTGTAGCATGCATGCAGGGAGTGTAGCATGTATGCAGGGAGTGTAGCAGGCATGCAGGGAGTGTAGCATGTATGCAGGGAGTGTAGCATGTATGCAGGGAGTGTAGCATGTATGCAGGGAGTGTAGCATGTATGCAGGGAGTGTAGCATGTATGCAGGGAGTGTAGCATGTAAGCAGGGAGTGTAACAGGTATGCAGGGAGTGTATCAGGTATGCAGGGAGTGTAGCATGTATGCAGGGAGTGTAGCATGTATGCAGGGAGTGTAGCATGTATGCAGGGAGTGTAGCAGGCAGGGAGGGAGTGTAGCAGGCAGGGAGGGAGTGTAGCAGGCATGCAGGGAAGTGACCCCGGATAAGGACTTGGTACCTAGAGTCCTTATGGAGGGGGATTCCCCTTCCAAAAATTAGGGTCTCTTCCCTCTCCCCTCTTTCCTCTCTCTCATCCACCAACATCAGTCTTCAATAAAGGTAAGTGCCACATTCAGTTCATTCATTTGTTCATGTAAATCTATCTTTAAGGCCCCCCAATTTTTTTTTTCCAAACTTCTGGGTTTCTGGAACGGATTAATTGAATTTCCATTATTTCTTATGGGGAAAATAGTTTTGGTTTTCGCCGATTTTGGTTTTAGCCGATCCATCTGGAACGGATTAAAAAAGAAAACCGAGGGATGACTGTATATATATTATAGAACAATAGCAATAAAAAAAAATTTGCTTCTTTGGTTTGTGTAAACAAGTTTTGTAACCAATATAATGATAATAATGTTTCTGCAGTTATTGTGTTGCATACAACGAGTGTATATATGTACACAGCACCTTACTTTGGTCTCACAGGCCACATAAGTTACTTGGAAAAAAAAATATTGGAAAATACAAGAAACCATCGAATGGGAGTAAATATAAGTGTACCGGTGAGCGGCATGCGCTGCTGTTGCCATACACGGCTCATTTTCTGCCAACTTTACGCCTCCATATCTCCGTAAGTATTGATCGCAAAAAAACAAAATTAGGTTAAAACCAATCAGAAAAATAATCTTAACATTTTGATAAGAAATTTTTTTTTTTTTTTTCAAATATTTTGCGACAACAGGAGAGCACTCAGGATTGGGGGTTGAGACAGTCAAAGTGTTATTAATGATAATAATTATCATACACAATAATAATCACTCTGGTTGGTAGACAGCAACCACCCAGGGAGGTACTACCATCCTGCCAGGTGACTGTGAAACAGAAACCTGAAACTGTTTTACATGATGGTAGGATTGCTGGTGTCTTTTTTCTGTCTCATAAACATGCAAGATTTCAGGTACGTCTTGCTACTTCTACTTACACTTAGGTCATGCTACACAAACATGTACACGTTTATGTATACACACTCATCTGAGTTTTCTTTGATTTTATCTTAATAGTTCTTGTTCTTATTGCTTTTCCTTTCATATCCATGGGGAAGTGGAATAAGAATCTTTCCTCCGTAAGCCATGCGTGTTGTAAAAGTCAACTAAAATGCCGGGAACAATGGGCTAGTAACCCTTTTCCTGTATAGCTTACTAAAAAGAAAAGAAGAAAACCGTCAAAGTGGGATGTTTGAATGTGCGTGGATGTTGTGCGAATGATAAGAAAGAGATGATTGTAGATGTTATGAATGAAAAGAAGCTGGATGTCCTGGCTTTAAGTGAGACAAAGCTGAAGGGGGTAGGAGAGTTTCAGTGGGGAGAAATAAATGGGATTAGGTCAGGGTTTCAAATAGAGTTAGAGCTAAAGAAGGAGTGGCAATAATGTTGAATAATCAGTTATGGCAGGTAAAGAAGGAATATAAATGTATAAATTCAAGGATTATGTGGAGTAAAATAAAGGTTGGATGTGAAAAGTGGGTTATAGTAAGTGTTTATGCACCTGGAGAAGAGAGAAGTGTAGAGGAGAGAGAGAGATTTTGGGAAATGTTGAGTGAGTGTGTGGGGAGTTTTGAACCAAGTGAGAGAGTAATTGTGGTTGGGGATCTTAATGCTAAAGTGGGTAAAAATGTTGTGGAGGGAGTAGTAGGTAAATTTGGGGTGCCAGGGGTAAATGTAAATGGGAAATCATTAATTGAGCTATGTGTAGAAAGAGGTTTGGTAATAAGTAATACATATTTTATGAAAAAGAGGATAAATAAATATACAAGGTATTATATAGCATGTAAGGAAAGTAGTTTGTTGGATTATGTATTGGTGGATAAAAGGTTGATGGGTAGGCTTCAGGATGTACATGTTTATAGAGGGGCAATGGATATATCAGATCATTATTTGGTTGTAGCTACAGTTAGAGTAAAAGGTAGATGGGACAAAAAGAAAATGGCAACAGCAAGTAAGAGAGAGAGGTAAAAGTGTATAAACTAAGGGAGGAGGAAGTTAGGGTGAGATATAAGCAACTATTGGCAGGAAGGTGGGCTAGTGCAAGTATGAGTAGTGGGGGGGTTGAAGAGAGTTGGGATAGTTTTAAAAATGCAGTATTAGAATGTGGGGCAGAAGTTTGTGGCTATAGGAGGGTGGGTGCAGGAGGAAAGAGGAGTGAGTGGTGGAATGAAGAAGTAAAGGGTGTGATAAAAGAGAAAAAGGTAGCTTATGAGAGGTTTTTACAAAACAGAAGTGTTAATAGAAGAGCAGAGTATATGGAGAGTAAAAGAAAGGTGAAGAGAGTGGTGAGAGAGTGTAAAAGGAGAGCGGATGAAAGAATGGGAGAGGCTCTGTCAAGAAATTTTGCTGAAAACAAGAAAAATTTTTGGAGTGAGATAAACAAGGTAAGAAAGCCTAGGGAACGAATGGATTTGTCAGTTAAAAACAGAGTAGGGGAGTTAGTAGATGGGGAGCTGGAGGTATTGGGTAGATGGCGGGAATATTTTGAGGAACCTTTAAATGTCGATGAAAAAGGAGGCGGTAATTTCATGTACTGGCCAGGAGGTACAACATCGTTTAGGAGTGAAGAAGAGCAGGATGTGAGTGTGGGGGAGGTGCGTGAGGCATTACGTAGAATGAAAGGGGGTAAGGCAGCGGGAATTGACGGAATCATGACAGAAATGTTAAAAATGTATGAAAGAGGGGAAGGTACCTAGGGATTGGCAGAAAGCATGTATAGTTCCATTATATAAAGGGAAGGGGGATAAAAGAGTGTAAAAATTATAGGGGAATAAGTTTACTGAGTATACCAGGTAAAGTGTATGGCAGGGTTATTATTGAAAGAATTAGAGGTAAGACAGAAAGTAGAATTGCAAATGAGCAAGGAGGCTTTAGAGTGGGTAGGGGATGTGTAGATCAAGTGTTTACAGTGAAGCATATATATGAACAGTATTTAGATAAAGGTAGTGAAGTTTTTATTGCATTTATGGATTTAGAAAAGGCATATGATAGAGTGGATAGGGGAGCAATGTGGCAAATGTTGCAAGTGTATGGAATAGGTAGTAAGTTACTGAAGGCTGTAAAGAGTTTTTATGAGGATAGTGAGGCTCAGGTTAGGGTGTGTAGGAGAGAGGGAGATTACTTCCCGGTAAAAGTAGGTCTTAGACAGGGATGTGTAATGTCACCATGGTTGTTTAATATATTTATAGATGGGGCTGTAAAAGAAGTAAATGCTAGGGTGTTGGGGAGAGGGGTGGGATTAAATTATGGAGAATTAATGCAAAATGGGAGTTGACAGTTACTTTTTGCTGATGATACTGTGCTTATGGGAGATTCTAAAGAAAAGTTGCAAAGGTTAGTGGACGAGTTTGGGAGTGTGTAAAGGTAGAAAGTTAAAAGTGAACATATATAAGAGTAAGGTGATAAGGGTATCAAACGATTTAAATAAAGAAAAATTGGATATCACATTGGAGAGAGGGATTATGGAAGAAGTAAATGTTTTCAGATATTTGGGAGTTGACGTGTCAGCGGATGGGTTTATGAAGGATGAGGTTAACCATAGAATTGATGAAGGAAAAAAGGTGAGTGGTGCGTTGAGGTATCTGTGGAGACAAAAAAATGTTATCCATGGAGGCAAAGAAGGGAATGTACGAAAGTATAGTGGTACCAACACTCTTATATGGGTGTGAAGCACGAGTTGCAAATGCTGCAGCGAGGAGGAGGCTGGAGGCAGTGGAGATGTCTTGTCTAAGGGCAATGTGTGGTGTAAATATTATGCAGAAAATTCGGAATGTGGAAATTAGTATTAGTATTTGTCAGAGGGCTGAAGAGGGGTTGTTGAGGTGGTTTGGTCATTTAGAGAGAATGGATCAAAGTAGAATGACTTGGAGAGCGTATAAATCTGTAGGGGAAGGAAGGCGGGGTAAGGGTCATCCTAGAAAAGGTTGGAGGGAAGGTGTAAAGGAGGTATTGTGGGCGAGGGGCTTGGACTTCCAGCAAGCATGTGTGAGCGTGTTAGATAGGAGTGAATGGAGACGAATGGTTTTTGGGACATGACGATCTGTTGGAGTGTGAGCAGGGTAACATTTTGTGAAGGGATTCAGGGAAACCAGTTAATTGATTTAGTTGGACTTGAGTCCTGGAAATGGGAAGTGCAATGCCTGCACTTTAAAGGAGGGATCTGGGATAGTGACAGCTGGGAGGGACAATTCTCAGCTGTCGTATCTAAGCTCCTCTGCAAAGACAGTGATTATGTATGAGTGTGGTGAAAGTGTTGAATGATGATGAAAGTATTTTCTTTTTGGGGATTTTCTTTCTTTTTGGGTCACCCTGCCTCGGTGAGAGACGGCCGACTTGGTAAAAAAAAAAAATCCATGTTATTTTTTCAAAATTATATAATAAACACACTACATAACATATAAACATGATAAATACACCCCACAGTAGATGTTAGGTGTAGATGTCTGGTTTTGATCGATAAACATTCATGTTTGTCTGTTTGTTTACATCCTCCGCATCTCTCTCCTCTCTCATTTACTCGTTCTCTCTCTCTCGTTTATTAGTTTTACCTTGTTTACTCACCTCTCACCCTACATTAAGACTACAAATATTTTAAGGTAAGTAGTGAGTTACTGTATATGCATTTAATTGTTCTGGGGTGCTTTAAACCTTAAACTGTCCAAACGTAGATTTATGTTCACTCGCCCAGCGCTCCGAATATTTTGAAAACAAAAATAGTTTTTTTTTTTAATGAAAAGGGCATTATTCTACACGTTATAAGATAAAAACAAAAAATTAGGATCAGTACTTACCAAGATATAAGCCCTCAAAGTTGGCGCTGGATGCTCACCTTATGGCAACATGGAGTCCTGTCGCTTGCAGAAGTGTTGCCGATATACCCTTTTTTTCTCATTTTTATATTATTTTATATAATTTTTTATGTTCTGATAATTACAATTTATAGTAGTTCTTGTGATTTCATAGCCAATCTTTGTTCTGACACTAATATTAGGTACTGAAATTGTACTCAAATAGTCACAAACACACTAACAGGTGAACATTTTCACCTGCTTTGGTCATTTACTATTGTCTAGAAATATATACAAAGTATTTATAGGTCCCAGCAATGTTTTAGACATGCTGGAGTATACATGAAACTCCTTGAAGCATGGTGTAAGACTGAGTGTCATTAAACTGCTGACAGTGCACCAGTGGTTTGACACTTGATGATCGTGCATTGCTGCAGGGAACCCCTGACTTTGTTTTCACTGTTACACATAAACATGCCTTTCTGTCTTTCTAGCTCTGTCTGCTTATCTTTCTTTTTGTCTGCCTGTTTGTGTCTGTCTTTCTGTCTGCTTGTCTCTGTGTCTCAGAGAGCTGCTCATGAACCAACAGTTATTACACAGGATGCAGTCACGTCTGATTTCTGATAAATGAGTATGTATTACAGTGGATCCTTGATTATCGTAATTAATCCATTCCAGAGAGTCTGTCGAAATGCAAAATTTATGATTTGCAAAACCATTTTCCCCATAAGAAATAATGTAAATCCAATTAGTTTGTTAAAGACACCCAAAAGTATTAATAATTTTTTTTTACATGAAATATGTATTGATTTACATACACAGAATGAGAAATGAAGAATAAAACAATAACAACATCACACTTACCTTAACTGAAGACTCTTGTTGGTGTATGAATAAAATATGTCATTACATATGTTAGGAATTGTGGCGGTGGCAGGGAAGTGTGTTGGAGACAGGACAAGATAGTCCTTCAATATGACACTAATACCAACATCTAATATGACATAATAAAAAATATTAATAACATAGAAACATGACATATACTCTAGAATGAATAAAATATGTCATTACGTATGTCACGAGTGTTTTGTTGTTGGGTTTATAAGGGCCACTGAGAGCATAAGCCTTACATAGTGGAGGTGAAGGTGGCAGCAGAGGCGGCGGTGTTGTCCGTGGCCCTATATACCTCCAATAACATTGGAGGAGTTAGTTTTGTGCTGTCCTTTTTCTATTGATTAATCGCTTAACTTACTTGCTACACTGTTAATCTACACTTTATCACTGGCTGGTGCTGTAGCCTTTATCAACTCCTGCTGCTTTAGTATCATACATATCGTAGAATCACTGAATCACTGAAGAAGGCACATTCTCCCCTCTCTCTTCCTCCTCCACTTTGGTACTTTTCTACGAGTTCTTTCTTGAATTCTATTGTGTTTCTCACCTTCTTTACCAAAGGGCTGGCACTAGGAGCTTTCTTTGGGCCCATGGTGGCTTATTTAGCACTTGCAAGCACAAAAAAGAATGGAATATTACGAAATGTATCGTATGAACGTGTGGGGTGATGGTCACTCGCTGATAAACAATGCCACACTGACCTAATGGTGTGTGGGGGCCGCTCGGCCGCTCGTATGCATTCAAGATAAACGACTAATAGCGAGGCAAATGACTAACAGCGAGGCTATATTTTGACAAAAAAACATTACGAAAAGAGAAATTTACGAAGTACGAGGCTTATGATAATCGAGGGTCCACTGTACTTGCCAGTCATGCTTATTATGCCTTATATCTACAAGCACAGTGTATAGCAGTGGATTTTTTGGGTTTTCATAGGTAATTTACACTATGTATGATAACTCTAACTTGGTAGACGTAAGCCTATCTGACATTACCCTGACGTCACATGACTTCGAAAAGGCGATAAATGACATGCCCATGCACTCTGCTCCAGGCCCAGACTCATGGAACTCCGTGTTCATCAAGAACTGCAAGAAACCCTTATCACGTGCTTTTAACATCCTATGGAGAGGGAGCATGGACACTGGGGTCGTCCCGCAGTTACTAAAAACAACAGACATAGCCCCACTCCATGAAGGGGGCAGTAAAACAATAGCAAAGAACTACAGACCAATAGCGCTAACGTCCCATATCATAAAAATCTTTGAAAGGGTTCTAAGAAGCAAGATCGCCACTCATCTAGATACCCATCAATTACACAACCCAGGACAGCATGGGTTTAGAGCAGGTCGCTCCTGTCTGTCCCAACTACTGGACCACTACGACAAGGTCCTGGATGCTCTAGAAGACAAACAGAATGCAGATGTTATATACACTGACTTTGCAAAAGCCTTTGACAAGTGTGACCATGGTGTGATAGCACACAAAATGTGTGCTAAAGGAATAAGAGGAAAAGTTGGTAGATAGATCTATAATTTCCTAACAAGTAGAACACAAAGAGTAGTAGTCAACAGAGTAAAGTCTGAGATGGATACGGTGAAAAGCTCTGTTCTACAAGGCACAGCACTTGCTCCTATCCTGTTTCTCATCCTCATATTGGACATAGACAGGGATATAAGCCACAGTGCTGTATCTTACTTTGCAGATGACACCCGAATCTGCATGACAGTGTCCACCATTGAAGACACTGCAAGACTCCAAGCAAACATAATAATAATAATACTTTATTGAGACATGGTACAGTGATACATGGTTGGGTAGACAAGATACATAGGTATTGATGAGATGTACATGCCAAAAGCCCCTAATATGCTGTGCATTGCGGGCATTCTTAGGACTACTTAATTGTAGACTACATGGTAAAAAGCTATGGTTGATAATTTATAAAATAAGTATAATTGTGTATCTAAGTTATAAAGTTTGAATATAAGTTGGACATATCAATTAATTGTAGCAATGCAACTAATTGAGTGAGATAACAATTTAAAACAATTAATTGCATTGCAGTTACAGTTTACGTGGTCATTATAATGTAAATGTTATGGAAACAATTAGCTTAGTATGTATTATTCATAACAGGTTTTTACATTTAAGTGATTAGTAAGTTTTTTACATTTAAGTGATTAGTAAGTTTTTTACATTTAAGTGATTATTCTACTTTGTTGGGAATGTTTGATATTGAGCATTTAGGTTTGGGTGAGAAGGTGGTTTTTTAGCATCGTTTTGAATTGGCGTACAGGCAGGGTTTCTTTGGCAATGACAGGTAATGAATTCCAAATTTTTGTGCCTTTTATATGCATTGAGTTTTTACATAGTGTTAGATGGACACGGGGAACATCGAAGAGTGATCTGTGTCTAGTGTTATGGTCATGTGTCCTGTTAAAATTGGTAAGGAGAAGTTTGAGTGGTGGGTTAATATTTGCATAGAGTGTTCTATGTATGTAATAGGCACAGTAAAAAGTATGGATGTCTTGTATGGTGAGTAAGTTTAGGTTTTTGAATATTGGTGGAGTATGTTGTCTGGAGTGTGAATGTGTTATCATTCTAACTGCTGCCTTTTGTTGTGTTATTAGTGGTCTGAGATGAGTTATTGATGTAGAGCCCCATGCGCAGATTCCATAGGTGAGGTAGGGGTAAATGAGTGAGTGATATAAGGTAAGGAGAGCTGGTTGTGGAACATAGTACCGTATCTTGGATAGTATTCCCACGGTCTTTGAGACTTTCTTGGAAATTTGTTGTATCTTTCTTTCTTTCTTTCTTTCTTTCTTTCTTTCAACACGTCATTCGTTTCCCACCGAAGCAGGGTGGCCCGAAAGAAAAAACGAAAGTTTCTCAAATTTGTTGTATACAGTGGACCCTCGGTTAACGAATACCCCGGAAATCGTGCAATTATGTAAGTATAATTTTGTAAGTTCTTGTGGAAGTGTATTTTTGGGGGTCTGAAATAGACTAACCTACGTGAAATTTTTCCTTAAGGGAGTAAATTCGTTCGGTAATGGGACTTGAGCAGACTTCAGGAGTGAAGTTTTTACGAAACTCGGGGGTCCACTGTATGTGTCTGAAATTTGAGGCCACTGTCAAGATGGATTCCTAAGAATTTTCCCTCTGTGAGTTTTGTGATAGGGGACTCGTTTATCATTATGTTAAGTGGTGCGTTTGTAGCTCTGTTCCCAAACTGGATAAAATAGGTTTTATCAATATTGAGAGTAAGTTTGTTGGTCATCATCCAGGTAGATATTTTCTGCAATTCAGTATTTACAGTGTTGGCTAGTATGTCTGGGCTTGGGTGCGAGATAACGTATGTAGTGTCATCTGCAAATAGTATGGGTTTGAGTAGTTGAGATGCATTTGGTAGGTTGTTAATGTAAATGAGAAAGAGAAGTGGGCCAAGAACACTTCCCTGTGGGACACCTACTGTAATAGTTTGCGCGGTAGAGCTAACTCCATTTGTGTACACATATTGGTTTCTGTTGCTAAGGTATGATTTTAGGTAGCTGAAACAGTGTCCTCTTATATCATAGTGTGATAATTTTAGGTGTAACAGATCATGGTCAACTGTATCAAAAGCTTTACGTAAATCAATGAAGATTCCCACTGGGATTTCTTTTTTCTCAAGAGCGGTGTAAATTATTTCTAACGTGTATAATGGCATCATTTGTATTTTTATTAGGCCTGAATCCAAATTGACAGTGGTTGAGTACGTTGTTGGAGGTGAGGTAGGAATATATTTGTCTATGAATTAATTTTTCAAAGATTTTGGAGAGAAGGGGTAAGTTAGATATCTTTAAATGGGCTGCAGAAAACAATATGAAGTTCAATGATGAGAAATTTCAATTACTCCGATATGGAAAATGTGAGTACAGTGGTACCCCGACTTACGATATTTTTTCATTCCAGAATGCTGTTCAAGTTCCATTACCAAACGAATTTATCTCCATAAGAAATGATGTAAAATAGACTAGTCCTTTTAGACCCCCAAAATTACACTTACAAAAGCATTTAAAAAAATCAACTTACATAAAAGGGTGTGTTTGGGGACCATCGTAAGTCGGGGTACCACTGTAAATTAAAATCTCATCGGAGTATAAAACAAATTCCAACAACACAATAGAGCGAAAAACTAATGTCAAAGACCTGGGAGTGATCATGACAGAGGATCTCACCTTCAAGGACCATAACACTGTAGCAATCGCATCTGCTAGAAAAATGACAGGATGGATAATGAGAACCTTCAAAACCAGGGATGCCAAGCCCATGTTGACACTTTTCAGGTCGCTTTTTTGTATCTAGGCTGGAATATTGCTGCACACTAACTGCACCTTTCAAGGCAGGTGAAATTGCTGACCTAGAAAATGTACAGAGAACCTTCACAGCACGCATAACTGCGATAAACCACCTCAATTACTGGGAACGCTTGAAGTTCCTAAACCTGTACTCCCTGGAATGCAGGCGGGAGAGATACATTATTATATACACTTGGAAAATTCTAGAGGGATTAGTACCAAACTTGCACAGGGGTACCACTGCACGTTGAAAGACAACACAATAAGTGTCAGGGGCCCAAGACTGTTCAACTGCCTCCCAGCATACATAAGGGGGGATTACCAATAGACCCCTGGCTGTCTTCAAGCAGGCACTGGACAGGCATCTAAAGTTGGTACCTGACCAGCCAGGCTGTGGTTCGTACGTTGGACTGTGTGCCGCCAGCAGTTACAGCCTGGTTGATCAGGCTCTGATCCAACATGAGGCCTGGTCACAGACCGGGCCGCAGGGGAGTTGACCCCTAGAACTCTCTCCAGGTAAACTCCAGGTAAACTGTACTCATGTGTACCTGTGAGAGAGACAGAGACTCAGTCAGACAGAGATAGACAGATACAGATGGAGAGACATCCAAAGTCAGTCAGTCAGCCAGCCAGCCAGCCAGCCAGTCACCCATCCACCCAATCTCACCCACCCACCCAGCCAGCCAGCTAGCCAACCTTACGAATACGTATTACACATGTTACAGAATCGTTTCTCTTTACTTAGGGCATAGGTTATAGGACATTCTGGCTTGATGACACTACCAGTGGTATCAAAAATGAAAGGATGTTGCACAAATGTTGCACATGGGTTATTATTGAGGTTTTTGATATTTCCTCGATCACATCCATCTCACAGCCACTAAACTTTGGATCAACATCACTTTCCTCTTAAAAGGGGAGTGTTAATACGACATGACATCAGTGAATCCCTGGTGTTTGCCATGCTTTTGCTCTAGCTGGCACTCAATTGAACTGATGCTCCCACAAGGTACTAAGAGGGTCCCAGATTTTTTAATACTGTGCACACCGAGTGTTAAGACCCATTCTATACTGACCAGGCATCTCAGGTCAATCATGCCAAATTTGAAGACAGGAAAATAAAACATTGATCTACGTTTGGAGCACTAGCGGTACTAACATAGATCTACGTTTAGACAATTTAAGGGTTAAATGTTGTAGTATATTACGTGTGGGTGGGGTGTCCTGGCTGGCTACCATTCCTCTCACACCTGACTTCCTACAAATAAATACTACTCACCCTGCATTAAGATTACAGACATTTTAAGATAAGTAATGAGTGCACTGTATATGCATTTTATCGCTCTGTGGCGTTTTAAATGTTGTAGTATACAGTGGACCCCCGGCTAATGAACAAAATTCATTCCAGAAGCCTGCTCAAGTGCCATTATTGAACAAATTTACTTCCTTAAGAAATAATGTCACGTAGGTTAGTCTATTTCAGACCCCTAAAAATACACTTCCACAAGCACTTACAATATTATACTTACATAAGTGTACTATTTCCGGGGTGTTCGTTAGCCGGGTGTCCACTGTATTACGTGTGGGTGGGGTGGCCTGGCAGGCTACCATACCTCCCACACCTGACTTCTTACAATAAATACTAGTCACCTCTCACCCTGCATTAACCCTTTCGGGGTTTTGGTCGTACTAGTACGTTTTACGCCCTGGGGTTATTGACGTACTAGTACGCTTAAATTCTAGCGCCCTCAAATCAAACAGAAACAGGCTGTTAGGCCTAGATGTGATAGAATGGGTCTGTGCGGTCAGTGTGCGCAGTATAAAAATTACTGCACCACACAGTGCATAATGAGGAAAAAAAATCTGACCGTGTTTTTGGTTTAA
>WNWK01015213.1:0-48604 GCA_009830355.1 Cherax destructor
CTCGCAATACATCTCTACCTGATTCTTCACTGTAGTGTAGCCTCGCAATACATCACTCACCTGATTCTTCACTGTAGTAAGCCTCCAATACATCTTCTACCTTGATTCTTCACTGTAGTGTAGCCTCGCAATACATCACTCTACCCTGATTCTTCACTGTAGTGTAGCCTCGCAATACATCACTTACCTGATTCTTCACTGTAGTGTAGCCTCGCAATAATCATTCACTTGATTCTTCACTGTAGTGTAGCCTCGCAATACATCACTCTACCCTGATTCTTCACTGTAGTGTAGCCTCGCAATACATCACTTACCTGATTCTTCACTGTAGTGTAGCCTCAATACATCTCTACCTGATTCTTCACTGTAGTGTAGCCTCGCAATACATCACTCTACCTTGATTCTTCACTGTAGTGTAGCCTCGCAATACATCACTCTACCCTGATTCTTCACTGTAGTGTAGCCTCGCAATACATCATCTACCTGATTCTTCACTGTAGTGTAGCCTCGCAATACATCACTCTACCCTGATTCTTCACTGTAGTGTAGCCTCGCAATACATCACTCTACCCTGATTCTTCACTGTAGTGTAGCCTCGCAATACATCTCTACCTGATTCTTCACTGTAGTGTAGCCTCGAATACATCCTCTACCTGATTCTTCACTGTAGTGTAGCCTCAATACATCACTCTACCTTGATTCTTCACTGTAGTGTAGCCTCGCAATACATCACTCTACCTGATTCTTCACTGTAGTGTAGCCTCGCAATACATCTCTACCTGATTCTTCACTGTAGTGTAGCCTCGCAATACATCACTCTACCTGATTCTTCACTGTAGTGTAGCCTCGCAATACATCTCTACCTGATTCTTCACTGTAGTGTAGCCTCGCAATACATCACTCTACCTGATTCTTCACTGTAGTGTAGCCTCGCAATACATCACTCTACCTGATTCTTCACTGTAGTGTAGCCTCGCAATACATCATTCTACCTGATTCTTCACTGTAGTGTAGCCTCGCAATACATCACTCTACCCTGATTCTTCACTGTAGTGTAGCCTCGCAATACATCACTCTACCTGATTCTTCACTGTAGTGTAGCCTCGCAATACATCATCTCCTGATTCTCATGTAGCCTGACATCATCACCTGATTCTTCACGAGTGTAGCCTCGCAATACATCACTCTACCTGATTCTTCACTGTAGTGTAGCCTCGCAATACATCACTCTAGCACCTTGATTCTTCACTGTAGTGTAGCCTCGCAATACATCACTCTACCTGATTCTTCACTGTAGTGTAGCCTCGCAATACATCTTCTACCTGATTCTTCACTGTAGGGCTCGCACATCTACCTGATTCTTCACTGTAGTGTAGCCTCGCAATACATCTTCTACCTGATTCTTCACTGTAGTGTAGCCTCGCAATACATCACTCTACCTGATTCTTCACTGTAGTGTAGCCTCGCAATACATCACTCTACCTGATTCTTCACTGTAGTGTAGCCTCGCAATACATCACTCTACCCTGATTCTTCACTGTAGTGTAGCCTCGCAATACATCACTCTACCTGATTCTTCACTGTAGTGTAGCCTCGCAATACATCACTCTACCTTGATTCTTCACTGTAGTGTAGCCTCGCAATACATCACTCTACCCTGATTCTTCACTGTAGTGTAGCCTCAATACATCTTCTACCTTGATTCTTCACTGAGTGTAGCTCGCAATACATCACTCTACCCTGATTCTTCACTGTAGTGTAGCCTCGCAATACATCGTCTACCTGATTCTTCACTGTAGTGTAGCCTCGCAATACATCACTCTACCCTGATTCTTCACTGTAGTGTAGCCTCGCAATCACATCGTATCTACCTTGATTTTCACTGTAGTGTAGCCTCGCAATACATCGACTCTACTCTGATTCTTCTACTTATAGTGTAGCCTCGAATACATCATCTACCTTGATTCTTCACTGTAGTGTAGCCTCGCAATACATCACTCTACCTGATTCTTCACTGTAGTGTAGCTCGCAACCAATTCTTCACTGCAAAATACATCTACCTTGTATAGCTTCATTCTACTGTACGTAGTAGCCTCGCAATACATCGTTCTACCTGATTCTTCACTGTAGTGTAGCTCCAATACATCACTTACCCTGAAATTCATTCCTACTTTTAGTGTCAGTTTCCGTAGTACGCAATACATCTCTACCTGATTCTTCACTGAATCAGTGTAGTCTGCAATACATCTTCTACCTGATTTTCACTGTAGTGTAGCACTCCTACATTACAATCGCATACATCTACCTTGATTCTTCACTGTAGTAAACTTACCTGCAAAATACATTACTGACTACGTTACCTCTGCATCAGTTACTCCTGTAGTGTAGCTCCAATACAATCGTCTAACCTATACATTACCTGATCACTGTAGTGTAGTCCTACACAATACATCGTTACCTACGTAGTTACCTGCAAATTCCTGATCATTCTGTAGTGTAGCCTCGCAATACAGTTACCTATTACTAAGCTCAATACCTTGATTCTTCACTGTAGTGTAGCTGCAATACATCACTCTACCTGATTCTTCCTGTAGTGTAGCTCCAATACATACTCTACCGATTACTCACTCGATCTATGTTTTTTTCCTCAAATAATCAACAGGTTGTGTATTTGTCAACCTTCCACCCGCAGATGTTCATCTGTCAGTTAGCATTTCGCAAATTATTCATCATCTATTCTGAATTTCTAACAGTAAAGTACAAGTTATCCCGAGGTAACTACAAGTTGCACTGTTAATTACAAGTTACAATGACAAGTTACATTGAGTTATCCCAGATGGAAGGTAAGTACAAGTTATTCCAAATGAAGTACAGGTTACCCCGAGGTAACTACAAGTTACCCTGTTAATTACAAGTTCCTGTTAAATGCAAGTTACAGTGATAAGTACAAGTTATTCAAACATCGACAAGTTACACTGAGTTATCCCAAGTCAAGTCTATAACTCTAACAAAGTTCAAGTTATCCTGAACAAAGTACAAGTTATCTTGATCAAAGTACAAGTTATTCTGAACAAAGTACAAGTTATCCTGAACAAGTACAATTATCCTGAACAAGTACAAGTTATCCTGAACAAAGTACAAGTTATCCTGAACAAAGTACAAGTTATCCTGAACAAAGTACAAGTTATCCTGAACAAAGTACAAGTTATCCTGAACAAAGTCAGTATCTAAAGTACAAGTTATCCGAACGTACACCTTAGATTTATCCTGAACAAGTACAAGTAATCCTGAACAAAGTACAATAATCCTGAACAAAGTACAAGTAATCTGAACAAGTAAGTAATCCTGAACAAGTCAGTTATCCTGAACAAAGTACAAGTTATTCTGAACAAAGTACAAGTTATCCTGAACAAAGTACAAGTTATCCTGAACAAAGTACAAGTTATTCTGAACAAAGTACAAGTTATTCTGAACAAAGTACAAGTTATCCTGAACAAAGTACAAGTTATCATGAACAAGTACTATCCTGAAAGTACAGTTATCCTGAACAAGTACAAGTTATCCTGAACAAAGTACAAGTTATCCTGAACAAAGTACAAGTTATCCTGAACAAAGTTCTGAACAAAGTACAAGTTATTCTGAACAAAGTACAAGTTATTCTGAACAAAGTACAAGTTATCCTGAACAAAGAACAAGTTATCCTGAACAAAGTACCATTCTCTCAAACCGTTGTAACTACAAGTTACACTTTACAAGTTACAATGACAAATTACATTGAGTTACTCCAAAGTACAGCTACAAGCTACCCTGTTACCCACAAGTTACCACAACTTTATACAAGTCAGTGTTAACTACTTCCAAGCAAGAACAAATTATCCCAGAATGAAACACAAGTTATCCCAAGTTATTTTTAACCAACTTAACTACAGGTTACCCTGTTCACTACAAGTTACCATGATATGTACAAGTTATACAAACACCGACAAGTTACACTGAGTTATCCCAAATGAAGTTCTTAACTCGAACAAAGTACAAGTTACCTCAAATTAACTACAAGTTTTCCAAGTTACAACTTCCTGTTAACTTTATTTAAGACCTTGTTAACTACAAGTTACAATGGTAAGTTGCAATGAGTTACTACAAAGTACCACTACAAGCTCCCCTGTAACAAGTTACATTGTTAACTACAAGTTACAATGAGTTATCCCAAATGAAGTTGACACTAGTTTCCAAGTAACTACAATTTACATTTAGATTATGAAAAACCCTGACTGACAAGAACTTATGTGAGGAGATCTAGCAGTTCTGAGTCTAGCAGATGACAATCTCGAGTCATCTTCTATTTCTTGCGCCTCTACAGCTTTTAGTTCTTCTCTGATAACTACTGTTGTGTGAATGTCTACATTTTTAAGTTTCAGAGACATATCTTCAAGTATGGGTTTGTAATGGCAATAATATTTGTCATATAAGGTTTTATATCTTCCAGTGTCTTTCAGGAAAATAACCTCTCTTACATTTTGATTGTCCTTCACACTTTCTACGAGTCTCTCATATAGCCCCTCGAAATATTTTATTTGTTCGGCAACAGTATCTCTTCTTAAGGCAATCACCAAATGCTAATCTCTTGAATTTTCACTTAATTTTTGAGAAATATTATTTTCCTCCAATGGTCCAGCAATACCAAACTGGTTTACTATGGCTGCTAAATAGGGAAGATTCAATCTTCTCTGATTCATTGAAGGTTTAAACTCGATTACAATTCCAGCAGTGACCCGATTTTCAAGTCTACATCCACTCAGGTTAAATAATACTTCTCTACTCCGGTACATGTCAGCTTAAGGATATTTCTTACCCAAGTAATAACTACATCCAAATCCTTTTACAGCAACAGAATTCACATGAAGTATAGTGTACACATTATCACCACATTATTTTTCATCAACCAGTTTTCTTTCTTCAGTTTTAAAATATTTTTCCATCTTGATAGTACCACACGACTACATTTTGTATATAGTGTCCGGGCAAAGATTATACAATGGTGGAATGGGTACTAATACTAGTGAGTCAACGATGGGAGGTGTTTATACCTACCACCATTCCTGCCAGCCGTATGATTTCTATTCAGTTGCCTAATGAGATTAATATGAACGTTATCCACCACTTTTGGTAAAACCTCATTATAAGTTTTAACCGCTGTTCTAAATACTGGATAATAAAGAAACAGTAATTCTTGGAAATATTTTTATTTGCTGTACTTTACAATGATATTGATATTTTTATTGCATTTCTTTAAAACTTTTGCAAATCACAGATGAGTTTAAGATAAGCACACCAATCGCCACAAGCTGAAGTACAACCAATTGGGATGTTTCAATAGCCACTTAATAAGATCCTTCATACACTCTTTGAATATAATCTCTCCTCCTTTCTTCGTATCTAAATATTTGCATGCATCGGTGTAAGTCTTATCGACTCTGCAGTTGATATAATACTTGTTAGGTGGGTCTATCCCAAACTGAGCAAAAGCATTAGCTACCATGTGTTTTGTTTTTCCATTATTTATAAATTTAATGCTTCCAAATTAATCCTTGGTATCTTCAATGGCAAAATTCGCTTTATAATATTCAGATAATCTAGATAAATATGGATTGCTAAGGGGCAAAACACGACTTAAGGCATCGGTAAGTCCATCTCTCTCTAACTTTACGACAGTACAATTAGCTAGTTGCATTAGAAGTATACTTTCTTCTCAACTAAAATCCTTAGTAATATCTCCCTTCATTAATGTAATATATTTTTCAACATCTTTTTCAGTTTTTGAAGATTCTCTGTGATGGTTAGACCTTCCTTCTCGACTCTCCACATCCATCTTGCTCTCCACTTCTTGACCTGTAATTAGACAATACTTTCTCGACAGAATTTCTTAGAGAATTTCAACAATTATAAGATTACAATGAGATAAAAGTAAACTTATTTAGATATCAAAACCAAATTTAGACTTCAAAACCAAATTTAGACATCAAAATCAAATTTAGACATCAAAATCAAATTTAGACATCAAAAACCTAACATTCAAAATCTTCCATTGCTTTAAGTGTTTCTTTATCGGAGACGTGTTGTGGTCTTGAGTTCTACCTTCTGACGTTATGGGGGTTGGTGGAGATCAGTTTTGTAACAAATTTTAGTCTATAACAAACCTTGTATAATATTTCTCCAGTAATAATGTAGATCTATAACCAACTTTGATAACATGATCGTAGATTTATAACACTGAAAATATGAATGCAAATCTATAATACACTACGAAAACACCCACTTTGATCTAACACCCACTTTGATCTAACACCCACTTTGATCTAACACCCACATGATTGTAGATTTATAACCCACTTTGAAAACAGGAACATAAATTAAGTTTATTGAGCAACTTGCAATATGACTGATGTTCTGGTAGTCAGGTTTACAAGTACAGCTGACTGTTTGTCAAACACATAGATGATGATCAGTAGAAAGTAACGTGATTAGTCATGAGGAACTTTGATCCAAAGTTGAGCACAAAGAGTCGTCATTCCCATAAAATATAGATGATGATTTAGCCTCCATGTTTATGCGGAGAAAAAAGGCTGTCACTTGATAACTCACCAGAAAATATTCCACGTCTTCTCATACTACTTTCAACCCGTAGGGGTTTGATATGACTCACGAAATCGTAATGACACGATTGCAAACAAACCATACCACGGGTGGGGTTCGAACCCGCGGTGTTATGGTTTGTGGGTTTGATATGTAAAGTGTTAAGTGGTGGACGCTCCCTTAGCAAGCAAATTCATGAAAAACTGGTAGTGGATGATAGATGAATAAATTGATAGTGTGTGTGTCGGCCCTAGTAGAGCGCAAACATGACTTCAGTGGTATCATGTCTGCTAATACTCTATCGATGGTACAAGTTACATACCTGGATACGCATGAGGGATAAGCTTATATAAAAAGGCATATACGAAGATACGCATATTGTATTTTGCAATATTTAAAAATGTTAATCATGGCTGGTACGAGTGAGATTGGAAATAAAAATAAATTTTGAATGTAAACGACGAAAGTTCAGTTAAAAGATTTTTGTAGGCATGGAGGTGGCTGTCAAGAACTGTCCTCACAGATTTGAACAAATATGTATTAATCTTTTTGTCCATCTCCTGAACTCTGAATCCCTTTGTAGATGATTTCTTTCAGACACGTTAAATGAACACGTTAAATCCAGAAAACTACTTGTATTCACTCACTTTCTAACTTATTTTTTTATATTCTCTGCATAATGACCAAGAAACACTTTAATCTCAAACAAGACAACATCGACCTTTTCTTACCTGGTTCCTTCATCTTCATTTCTACAGCCTTCTAAATGTCCCAGCTTCCCTTTTCATCTTCTCACTTCGCCTTTCATAAATTCATCAGTCGTCGCATTAGTTCACAAAAATCTAAATACTCTCGCTTCCTCTATTCTCGTACCGTCGAGTCTGGAGCCCATTAGCTGTGTCTCAACTGCTTCTTCCTCTCGTAAACTTACATTTTATTAATCAATTAAAATATTTTTTTTAAAAAGAGGAAAGTGAATATACAAGTTATATGCAGGAGAAAGTTATATGCAGGAGAAAGTTATATGCAGGAGAAAGTTATATGCAGGAGAAAGTTATATGCAGGAGAAAGTTATATGCAGGAGAAAGTTATATGCAGGAGAAAGTTATATGCAGGAGAAAGTTATATGCAGGAGAAAGTTATATGCAGGAGAAAGCGCTGATGATAAAATCTCGAAATGTAATTAGAACATATTTTGTAATCGTTGGGGTAAAATCTTGAAAGGAAAGTGAAGAGCGAAAATTCCTTAACTAACGTGGCACTAATTCATAAACGTAGTGTGCGTAGTGCGTGTGCGTAGTGCGTAGCGTAGAACTCTTACTGTAGGTAAAACATAAAAAAACATTGTAAATGTTAGAATGAAGCTGAAAAGTAAACCTAGAGGAAAGCGGAGGCCAGAAATATTAAATACCCCGAAGATATATTGTGTATTGCGAGATATATTTTCGTCAGTTAAAATTCACTTTTAATTCGCCACTAAATATTTTCTTAAAAAAAAAAATTGTAACTTGATTAATAGAAAAAACAGATTTTATTTTCTGATCTTCTGTCAGAATTTTTAATACTGGAATTTCATCTCCGGATTAATTTTTCTTATATTTATGGTGTTTTGATAACAAAAATGACTGTCACGACAACACTCATAAATTAGGAGTGTCGACAGATTATCTTTCTCTCAATGTGATCAATTACTGCATGTGTGTGTTAGTTGCCAGCTGTCAAAGGCACTGTCAATAGACACTTAGCCTGTTGTGAGAAGTTTGTGTGTGTATACACAAACACACAGGAGTTAAGTTAATTTTAAATGAGTTCTTTCTAATTGACCAGTTTTACCTTTTCGGCACGACATATATATATATATATATATATATATATATATATATATATATATATATATATATATATATATATATATATATATATATATATATATAATGTGGGTGTCTATGTGTGTGTACTCACCTAGTTGTGGTTGCAGGGGTCAAGTCATATCTCCTGGACCCGCCTTTTCACTGGCCGCTATTGGGTCACTCTCCCTGCGCCATGAGCTTTATCATAACTCTTCTTAAAGCTATGAATGGATCCTGCCTTCACTACATCGCTTCCCAAACTATTCCACTTCCTGACTACTATGTGACTGAAGAAATACTTCCTAACATCCCTGTGATTCACCTGAGTCTTCAACTTCCAACTCTCTTCCCTTGTTGCTGTGTCCCATCTCTGGAACATTCTGTCTCTGTCCAACTTGTTAATTCCTCAGTATTTTATATGTCGTTATCATATCCTCCCTATCTCTCCTGTCCGCCAGTGTTGTCAGGTCGATTTCCCTTAATCTCTCCTCGTAGGACATACCCATTAGCTCCGGGACTAGTCTTGTTGCAAACCTTTGCACTTTCTCTATTTTATTTACGTGCTTGGCTAGGTGTGGCTTCCAAACTGGTGCTGCATACTCCAATATGGGCCTAACGTACACAGTGTACAGGGTCCTGAACGATTCCTTAGTAAGATGTCGGAATGCTGTTCTTAGGTTTGCTAGGCGCCCGTATGCTGCAGAAGTTATTTAGTTATTTAGTTATTTAGTTAGTTATACTCACCCCAAGGTCTTTTCCTTGAGTAAGGTTTGTAGTCTCTGGCCTCGCCACAGCCCGTTGCCCAGCCCAACGGGAACCCCAAGTGCAGAGGTCTGATGAAAGTCAAAAGCGTCCTGATGGAGCCACTATGCTACCCTGGAAGGATGGTAAGCAGATTGCTTGGGACTACACCTGTGCTGCCACAATGGCAGACACCTACTTGCCATACTCCGTAGCTGAAGGGGGTGGAGCTGCCAGTCACAGGGAGACCCAGAAGACCCGCAAATATGAAGGCCTTCCCCCTTGCTATAACTTCATCCTAATAGGGTCGTAGACCCTTGGAGCATGGGGCAAGTGTGCTCTAAAGTTTCTCATAGAGCTGGATGAAAAACTCATCATAGAAACCAAGGACCACAGGGCGGCCAGCTTCCTCTTTCAGAGACTCAGTGTTGCGATCCAGAGTGGAAATGCCTGCAGCATTCTGGGCACGCTGCCCACTGCCGGGGAGCTGGAAGAAGTATTTGAGATGTAGCTCTGAGTTGTTATCTGTGTTTTTTTACTCCCTATTGTATTCTTGTCAACGTATTTTGTCTTTAAATAAAGTTCATATAAAATATAGGGGGTGGTAGGAGAAAATTTTCAAACAGCTTCAGGGAGAACCTTGAGTTTTCCCTGAAGCAAGTTTATTCTTTTCTCTGAGGATGAGGGTCTCCAAGACAGTTCCAGAGGTGGTACCTCCCTATATATTATATATATATATATATATATATATATATATATATATATATATATATATATATATATATATATATATATATATATATATGCAAGACAACCACTATGAAAAAATAGAGGAATTACTCTATTTTTTCATAGTGGTTGTCTTGCATATTTTGATATCACCTGTTTACTGTGATCTTTTTGCATGTGTATATATATATATATATATATATATATATATATATATATATATATATATATATATATCACACAACCAAGGGGAGCTCAATGATAGCTCTAGGCCTTTCGTGTTGCAATGAACACATCATCAGGAGCTTACAGTATTGCAGAAAAACTGAATAATTCCAAGCAAATACGTTCAGAAGAAGCGTGTTTGCTCAAATGAGGAAAGAGGGAGGCAGGAGGCGATAAGTAATCCAGTCATACCAATACCCAGTGCCCAGTGCCAGTGTCATGTGGGTATTGAGAGAGGTAAATATGGGTATGAAGTAAACTCACGGATGGATGGTGGAGTAGATATATTACGTGAGAGAGGAATAGTAACCCAGCACCTCTTGTCCAGTTGTAGGTCTATGGCGTAGTGAGGCCGATGCCTGTCTCTGGGCATACACATGCACACAAACATCTGACGTCACACGCAAAGGGACCGGCTATGTAAAGCTAGGAAGATTCTAATACACTACACAAGTGCATATATGATACTGACATTAAAGCATTAGAAGGCAGCCAGTCCACAAGCACTGATATGTAGTAATAACCTGATGAATGTATCATTAGTGACATGATAATTATCAAAAATTCTGTCAGACTTCGATATGCTGTAAAAGTCTTAAAATTATAAATATAGATATATTTGGCAATTGTCTTATAAATTTTTCATACATATAGAAAACGGGTCCACAGCCGATTCATTTAAAGGGACTCATTTAAAGTGGAGACATCTGTAGTTTATACAAAAGGATGACTATCATCGTTTGTCTATCCCACAAAATTCTGAGGGACATGAAGGTCTAACCATCAAAGCATCCAAACAGACCCTAATTTATCTGTGGCAATACAACATTTAAGACAATGAAGTTCATATTGGAGTCCGGTTTTAGGCTATTCACGATAATCTCATATATAAATCAACCTAATTTGAATAATCCACCACTATTATATAATGAATGTTTATCTCGTTTTATAATTGCCTATTCTAAAATATTCTGTTCAAACCAGATGGAAGAATGGATGATGACTTTGGCTTCTGACCAATTTGCCGAGTTATTGTTGGTTCTAAGGTTGCTGAAAATCGCATTTGATTTCTGGGCAGTCCATATCGAATACTACATTTATGTTGTGATATCCTAACATCTAGTGGTTTGCCAGTCTGACCTCACATAAGATAGGTTGAGCCCATTACAACCTATTCGGTGAACAGCACCAACACATTGTAAAGGAGAATTCTTGATCACGAGGCTTATAACAGTCTATGAATTCTTAAAAGACAATTTATATGTTAATATTTTAAGATTTAGCATACATTCTGCTATACATTCTCATTCTCCCATACATTCTCACAGTATAGGAGAACCAGAACATTCTTGATCTGAGGTGTTATCTTAGGTTCAATCCTGTGATAAGTTTTTCTAGCTGCTAGCAATGCTAATTCCATGAACTCTGTTAGGGTACCACAGTTTCTTGGCAATGTCAGATATTTTCCTAGTTTCTTCATCGAGAAACTGAGGGCTGGATACTGGGTAATCTCTCAGGAACATGGTAAGAAAGACATTCCTTTTTACTCTGGTCTCATGGTTGAAATTATTGTGGGTGTATTAACTTTTTATCAACCCTGTGTATCAACACATTCAAGAAAGAGATTTTAGATTCCACTTCTCCACGGATAATTTAGTAGACGGGACCAGTATCCAGGGCCATAATATTCAGTCAGATTCACAAGATGTCATCCGCATATCTGAGTTGCAGGTTAGGATGTCTTTCAACAGCCTAGCCTCGAAAAACTCCAGTGGACCCCCGAGTTTCGGTCATAATTCATTCGAAAATGCTGCTCAAGCGCCGTTATCGAACGAATTTACTCCCTTAAGGAATAATGTCAAGTAGGTTAGTCCATTTCAGACACCCAAAAATACACTTACAAAAGCACTTACAATATTACACTTACATAATTGTACGATTTCCGAGGTGACCGAAACTCGGGGGTCCTACACAGGTTGCTCAGTAAGGGAGACCATGGATTTCCCATAGTCATTCCCTGTCGTTGAGCGTAGTATTTCCCTCCAAACTCAAACTTGCTATCATCTACAAACAACTTAATCAGCTCAATAATGGTATTCTTATTAAAAGGCAGGGAAAACTCATCTAATTTTTCTTCCAAATAAGATAGCAAATCGGAAACAGGTTCTTGGGTGAACAACGCCGTGACAGCAAAACTTACTAGTGTGAAATCATTAGATATGTTAACATTATGCAATTTGTCATTGAGATCAACATTGTTTTTTATGTGGGCTTCAGAAATGTTCTCAAGCACTGGAGTTTAATATATTTACCAACCATTTTGACAGGGTATCGCCGACCCTACTGACCTAATTATAGGTCTCGCTGGAAAACCGGGCTTGTAGGGTTTAATCAGACTATACATGTAAGGGAGTGTCGCTGACCTCGCAGATAACTGTTTAATCAATCGCTCATTACCTCTCAGTAAGGCTCTAAGTCGTTTATTAAACTTACTATTAACCTAGTCCAATGGGTTCTTATTAAGGGGCACGTAAGTTTCCCTGTCTCCTAATAAAATGTTCATTTTTCTGCTATAATCTACCTTGTCCCTAACTACTATCACGTTTGCTTTGTCGGCTTTCGTAAGGTGGAACATAGGATCTTTCTTTAATTCATCGTATGTCTTAACAAATGTTTGAGGACAGTTCAGTTCCACGGGTCTGAGCAAAGCTCCATATGCAAATGTTGAACGTTTCAGGAGATAGGTCCCCTTGTTGCTCAAGATTGCAAAAAAGACTTGGCAAGGTCAATATAATTAGTGTCCCCACTAGTAGGCGCGAAACTTAACCCATATCCTAAGGCTCTCTGTTGGTCACGTTTAACGAGAATTAATGCTCTGGTCCCGTCTATTAAATTCACTGAGGAGAAAGATGTGTTGATACATCCACCATTATTCCAACTATGTGACAAGAGTGAAAAGGAGTGTCTTTTTCACCATTATTTTGAAAGCTTAAAGAGTATTCAACCCTAAGTTTTTCGATGAGTTTCTGGAGGAGTTCGTGGAATCAGCGTTGCTGGCAGCTAGAAAAACCTCTCATAAGACCTAGAATAACACCTCAGATCAAGAATTTGCTGGTTATCCCATACAATGAGAATTTATTTGACCTGCCGAATGCTCTTTAAAGATTTAACATACAAGTACTTTTTAGGAAGTCATGGACAGTTAAAACCATTTTGATAAAGAAGTATCTTCAACAATGTGTTGGTGGTGTGTACAGAATTTATTGTAATGGGTGCTGCTTATGTGGGACAGACCGGCAAACCTCTAGATGTTATGATATTGCAACACAAATATTCTATACGAACTGCCCAGAAATCAAATAAGATTTTCATCTTCTTTACAGTCCGCAACAACTCGCCAAATTGGTCCCTTCTTCCACTTCCCTTGAACTGAGTATTGTAGAATCGGCAATTACACAACATGACAAACATTTATTATATAATAGTGGAGGTTTATTCAATTTAGCTTCGTTTATAGTTGAGGCTATCGTTCATAGAATAACTTTTACGCTTATACAAATGCCATGGAGTGTCTTAAGTGTGGTGGTGCCACACGGAGGAATTAGGGCCTGTTTTACTGCTGGTTGTCAATGGTCCAAGTCGGGCCGAAACGTCGTCGTAAGCTCCTCCCTTTTATATGTGCTGGTTGTGTGTGTATTGTCATGGTTAGACCTGCGTCTGCTTCAGAATCTTGTGGGATAGACAAACCATATCTGGCTACCTTATGGATAAACTACAGATGTCTTCCCTTAAATGAGTCCCTTTAAACGAGTCGGCTGTGGACCCGTTTTCTGTATGTATGGAAAAATTTCTAAGACAATTGCCAGATATATCTATATCTAGAAAGTTAAGTATTTTACAGCAAACTGAAGTCCAACCAAGTTTTTGATAATTGTTATGTCATTAATGTTACGTTCATCAGGTCATTACTACAATATCAGGGCTTGTGGACTGGCTGTCTTCTGTTCTAATCTTTCTGCCATGGGGCACTGGGTATTGGTATGACCGGGGTACTTATTGCCTCCTGCCTCCCTTCTACCTCATTCGAACAAACACACTTCCTCTGAACGTATTTCTTTGGAATTCCTCCTTTTTTCTTCAACATAGCACGCTCCTGATGATGTGCTTATTGTAGCACGAAAGGCCTAGAGCTATCATTTATCTTCCCCGTGGTTTTACCTTTTCGCCACTACATATGTATATGTCGTGCCGAATAGGTAAAACAGGTCAATTAGCAAGAACTCCTTTCTAAAGGTTTCTCTTATACGTTTAAAGACATATTTTTTTTCAGTTATGTTAATGTAAAAATTAATAATTTTGTAAAAAAAAAAGAGAAAACTTACCTAACCTTATTATGACAAGCGCAATTTAATTTAGCCAAATCCAACTAAATATATTTAGGTAAGTTTACAATAATTTAATAATAACCAAACACAATGAAATATATTTCTTTCTTTAGGTTCAGGATGATTTTTGCGAAATTATTGTTTTACCTATTCGGCACGACATCCCCCGTGGCTTGTCTTGCACATATATATATATATATATATTATAGTAAATAAATTCAACAGATGCATAGTTCAGTCCTTGCTGTAAATAGTTGTGAATATGTTATATATATGCACTACGTAATGCGATCCTGACTGAAAGCTAAGCAAGTGTTCCACTCCTGAAATGTGTTCACCTCTCAGATGAGTTATTACACTGCACGTCCTACCTGGTATATGACCTTTTACGGTAATTTTGTTAATAAGCTTAGTGGTTCATAACTGAGACATAAAAGAACACTAGCAAAATCGTGTTTAGAAAGCGTGAGCAGCTTTGGCTTTTAACAGTATTGGTCTCAGCCTCTTGTGGGAAGCAGCGAGGAGCATTTGTGCATAAATAACCTCTCAGGGCTTCTGATGGCCTCCGTTCACTTGTCGTGTTTCAATCATGTAATTATTTACACCAGTAACGTGACGGGGACGCCCGTCAAAAAAGTCTTGAAAGTCGTTTCATCAAACTATTTTGATAGTTCTTTATTATCTAATTTAAACCTCGTAAAAATAAAGAAATAATTGCCGAAGAAGTTCCTAAAGATCTTTTTGTAATTTAGAAAGCAATCTTCTTACTGTAGTCATTATTATACGTTAAGAAATTGTCTATAGTTCGTTAATAAATGTTAACGTTCTAGCATGATTTCAAGGAAATTTCAGAGCTGTTGATAAATTTATAGAAGACTTAAGTAATGCAACTGTTGTTCTAGTAACTTGTTACAAAATCTCCCTTTGCCATAACTATATTGCCAAAGTAAAACTAGTGGACTCATTAATCTCAAAAATCCTATAATCATTTCGTAGTTCAGTTGATTATAAACTATTTAATTGGTTGTTTTGTGATTAGAAGAAGGTTGGTGTAAGATCGACCTCATATATCTCAGCAACAACGTTGCTTTGATTGACAAACTAAACAAACATAAACTTGGCCAGAGATTTCATATTAGTTGTAATATGTGACATCGTTCCTGTCGATTACCTAATAGACTTTCATGATGAACTTGTATAAAATATAATTATGTATGAAGTCTATTATGTATTATCAATAATAATAATAATAATATTAGTATTATTATTATTATTATTAGTTTTAATCCCTAAATGGTTGCTAGAATTTTCTTCGTTTATTACTTCTTTCCTTCTTCCAACTTTTTAATTTCTCTTATAGCATGAGGAAGAGTCTTCCAATCTGCATAAAGTTTCCAACGCTGGTGCACGGTAACTTGGACCAGATTCTAGGAACAAAGTTCCTGAACCCACTTCCAGAATGCTAAAATGGCTCAGACAGCCTCGAAAACCCTCCAAGTTCCATAAATGTGAAGAATAAAATTCTAGTGTGTAGGTGCATATTGGTCAGTTTTAAGTGTAAAAGTTTGGTTCTCATTTGATCATCCTTAATATATTTAAGTCTACCTATTTTGAATGACTTTAATATTTCATAACGGATGGTACCCATTATCATTAGTTTGTGTTAGAGAAGATTCATCTGTAAACTCATTGAAAAAAATGGAATCAATGAAATCCATATGATAACTGGACAATGTCTCTTCTGACCACCTTCAAATTTTCAGTCCTTGTGAGTGTTCCAGATAGAAAGGTTAGCTCGGTTAAAGGGCTGCATATAACCCAGTTTGCCTAATTTGACTAAAATAGTGATAATATCAGTTAAATAACTCGATAATGCCTCGTCTCATCGGCATCAGAAAAGAAAGGCTAAGACATTCCACAACAAGGATGACATTCTAATGTTTAGACAGTATCGGTGCTAATTACTGGAGAATGTATTTTCTGATAGGCTTTTGCTTTCAGCTTTGTACCTGATAAATTCCCAATTAGATTAAATGGATTGTTTTCCATATAATAAGAAGCGGATGCCTCTTCTGGTGAATTTTTAATGGATTTTTTTTTTATTTACCTGGAGTTTACCTGGAGAGGGTTTCGGGGGTCAACGCCACCGCGGCTCGGTCTGAGACCAGGCCTCATGGTGGGTCTGATCAACCAGGCTGTTACTACCGGCCGCACGCAAACTAACGTACGAACCACAGCCCGGTTGGTCAGGTACTGACTTCAGGTGCCTGTCCAGTGCCTTCTTGAAGACAGCCAGGGGTCTATTGTATGCTGAGAGGTAGTTGAACAGTCTTGGGTCCCGGACACTTATGGTGTGGTCTCTCAGTGTACTCGTGGCGCCCCTGTTTTTCATCGGGGGAATGTTGCATCTCCTGCCGAGTCTTTTGCTTTCATAGGGAGTGATTTTCGTGTGCAGGTTTGATACCAATCCCTCCAGGACCTTCCAAGTGTATATTATTATGTATCTCTCTCGCCTGCGTTCCAGGGAATACAGATCAAAGACCTTCAACCGTTCCTAGTAATTTAGGTGCTTTATCGTACTTATGTGTGCTGTGAAAGTTCTTTGTACAATGTCCAGGTCTGCAATGTCGCCAGCCTTGAAGGGGGACGTTAGTGTACAGCAGTATTCCAGCCTAGAGAGCACAAGTGATTTGAAGAGTGTCATCATGGGCTTGGCGTCCCTAGTTTTGAAGGTTCTCATTATCGATCCTATCATTTTCCTAGCCGATGAAGTAGATACATTTTTGAGGTCTTTAAAGGCGAGATCCTCTGACATTATCACTCCCTAGTCCTTCACATTTCGTTTTCGCTCTATTGTATGGTTAGAATTTGTCGTATACCCTGATACATTTTTTATTTCCTCAAGTTTTCCATATCTGAATAGTTGAAATTTCTCCTCGTTGAACTTCATATTATTTTGAGTGGCCCATTTGAAGATTTGGTTGATGTCCGATTGGAGTTTTGCAGTGTCTTCAATGGAGATCACTGCCATGGCAATCCGGGTGTCATCCGCAAAGGAAATGAGGATGAGGAATAGAATGGGAACGAGTACTGTGCATTGTGGAACAGAGCTTTTCATCGTGGCTGCCTGGGACTTTACTCTGTTTCTAGTACTCTTTGTGTTCTATTTGTCAGGAAGTTATAGATCCATCTACCAACTTTTCCTGTTATTCCTTTATCACGCATTTTGTGTGCTATTACGCCATGGTCACACTTGTCGAAAGCATTCGCAAAGTCTGTGTATACTACATCTGTATTTTGTTTATCCAGGACCTTGTCATAGTGGTCCAGTAGCTGGGACAGGCAGGAGCGACCTGCTCTAAACCCGTGTTGCCCTGGGATGTGTAATTAATGGGTATCTAGGTGGTTGGCGATCTTGTTTCTTAGAACCCTCTCAAAGATTTTTATGGTATGGGATGTTAGTGCTTTCGGTCTGTAGTTCTTTACAATTGCTTTACTACCACCTTTGTGGAGTGGGGCTATGTCTGTTGTTTTTAGTGTGTGTGGGATGACTCCTGTGTCCATGCTCCCTCTCCATAGAATGCTGAAGGCACGCGACAGGGGCTTCTTGCAATTTTTGATGAACACGGAGTTCCATGAGTCTGGGCCTGGGGCAGAGTGCATAGGCATGTCATTTATTAACTTTTCAAAGTCTTGTGGAGTTAGAATAATATCCGAGATTTTTGAGATTACCAAATTTTGTGTTTCGTTCATAAAGAATTCATTTGGATTGTCGACTCTTAGTCTGAGCAGCGGCTCGCTGAACACTGAGTCGTATTGGGACTTTAATATCTCACTCATTTCTTGGCTGTCATCTGTGTATGCCCCATCCTGCCTAAGCAGAGGCCCAATACTGGATGTTGTTTTTCCCTTAGATTTGGCATAAGAGAAGAAGTATTTTTTTTTTCAATTTTCTTTATGGCTTTTAATTCTTCCTGTGATTCCTGTCTCCTGTAAGATTCCTTCAGTTTAAGTTCGACATTTGCAATTTCATTGACCACTTCCTCTCTACGTATTTCAGATATATTGGCCCCTCTCAGCAGCTCTGTGACTCTTCGCCTTCATCTGTATAGGGAGTCTCTCTCTCTTTCTAGTTTACATCTTCTCTTTCTCTTTCTTAATGGAATGTGTCTTGAGAAAATCTTAAGAACTACAGAGTTCATTTTTTCTAGGCAACTGTTCGGATCTGTGTTGTTTAGGATATCTTCCCAGCTTGTTTTATTTAGGACATGGTTGACTTGATCCCATTGTATGTTTTTATTAAAACTGAATTTTGTGAAGAGACCTTCTTGACTGATCACATTTTGCTGGTCAGGAGCCCTGTGCATACATGTCTGTACCTCTATTATGTTGTGATCTGAGTGTATTGTCTTTGATACGGTTATATTCCGTATCAAATCGTCGTTGTTAGTGAAGATGAGGTCCAGCGTATTTTCTAGTCTTGTAGGCTCTAATATTTGCTGGTTTAAGGTGAATTTGGTGCAGAGATTTAATAGTTCGAGTGTGTGTGAATTTTCATCTGCGCTGCCTCCTGGGGTGATCTCTGTTAAAACATTGTTTGCTATACTCCTCCATTTTATGTGTCTCAAGTTGAAATCTCCTAGTAGTAAGATGTTTGGGGCAGGAGTTGGGAGATTTTCCAGACAGTGGTCAATTTTCAAAAGCTGCTTCTGGAATTGCTGGGAAGTTGCGTCTGGAGGCTTGTATACCACCACAATGACCAGCTTTTGGGTTTCAATCTTTACCGCCAATATGGACTTTGTACGAACTAATTTGACAATTTTATAGACTTCTTTTTATCAAATTTCACTTTCTTAAATACAGAAAAGCCAATATTTTTTTTCTTAGACGATTATAGGAAGCTTTAATAGAACTGTAAAAGGAAAAATGAGAAATAATGAAATGTCACCTTTTTTTCTTTTTTTTTTTGTGTGTGTGTTTAGTGAATATTTTTAAAAGTCTGTCAGATCCGGCACATTGAAAGCTGTAGTGTTCTTTTCTACTACTAACTTATGACCCCTGTCGGTTTAGCGCTTTATTTGATTATTCCAAGACTGTGGTTCATAACTTCAAAATGCTTTATCAGATCGGCTTCAGCAATTACTAGACGATGGTTGGTGGAGCAACTAGCAAGTGCTTCTTCTCTATTCTAAATAGACTATTCCTCTTGTGATCGGTTTCAGAATATTAATACTTGTGTCTCCTTATTAAAAGTTTGGTATTGTTACTGGAGTATTTGGACGCTATTTTGCCGATTAAACTTGATATTGTAGAATAATATTTTGCAATATATAACTGGATTTTGCTTCCTACAGAGGGGGGATGGGGTGCCTTGATGCTAGTCAAGGGTTCTTGATGCAAGGAAGTGGACTTGTTCTCTATTTTCCTGGATCGACTCTAAATACCACCCATTCCACGGGTGTCATGTGATTCCCTACGGGTCTATCACTTCCCCATAATTAAAGTAACAAATGTTAATGGCGTCAATATTTAACGGGTGATAGATTGTTTCTTTGTATACTCTGTGCAGAGGCAAATTTTGATGGACTCTGAACAATAACTAAAGAATGCATTACCTGGTCGACTTTAAACTATTGGTGCCCATGTTATGTACCCCAAGCTTAAATAAAACTTAATTACTTAGCTATTAATTCATGAATTTAAACCTGGTCAATCTTCGAGAAAAGTTCAGATTGGTTTGGCGTCTGTGGATTCCAATTGGCTTTTTTGGGGTAAAACATAGGGAAAATTTGAAATACTGCTTTTTCATATAACCTTTTCTGAGTTTCGCATCCGATTATTTAAACCCTTTATTACTGATAACTTGATAATGGAACGTCTGAGCAACTTCATGCTTAATGTGCTTGTGTATTTTAGGATATTGGCGCCTCTGATGTAACAAGTGAAGGCCACTTCAGTTCAACTTCAAACTGTTGTTGCTTACTGGAGGTTTTGAGTTAGAAATTATTTGTGTATGTCCGAAATTGCCGCTTTTATTGAAATTGGGAACAAATATAAATTTGATGACTTATGAATGCTGCTATTAATTAGGCTCAGATCTTCAGCGCCAACATTTAATTTTATTGCAGACTTATGCTGTGCTCTGCACTATTCAAATTACTTGAACTGAGGCACAGAGGCTGGGATTATGCAATAATTGGGATGCCTTTCTTTGATCGCGTCAAGTTGTTATATTTACGCAAAAGCGTTGATCCGTAGGAGTTATACAACGCCTGGGGGGAAAAACTGGAATTCAGTCTTGAACTAAAGGAAGGGGAAACTCAAGCTCCTCGAATCAAAAGCCATCCAACGATATCAAGGCCCACTATCTCGGTGGGTCAAGCTGAGTATTAACGAATACCAATTTGAATTCGTAAGACATTACTGTACTCATAAGTTTAAGCGTATGAGTGATCCATTGTCAGTATTGTCAACACGACTAGATTTCTACAAAGTTAGTTAATATAATATTACCAGGTAATGCTAAATAGTTGAGTTTTTCCTGACAATATGCTATTTCTGGTGCCTCATTCTGAGAGTATTCCTGACTAGATTATCTTATTTCAACGCTTCCTCGCAAATTCTGTATGGATTTCACACTAACGATTCGTAGCAAATTTCTCGATTCGTGTTGTGTAAGTTTGATTAAGTTAGGTTTGGTTAATTTGGTTAGATGGTAATCTATCGGTAAAAACTACCCTATTATGACATAGCACAACACCAGTAAATGAATAGTAGGAACCAAAAAAAAAGTTCTGACGGGAAATAGAAAACGAGGACCCATCAAGAGCACTGGAAAAATCAGTCGGATAATCACTGTTTAAGGATCGTTCAACAGTTGCTTATTTGACTGTCTAAGCGGCAGTAAAATACTGTATCTTAATTGAAGATGGATTGATTATTGTACGCATTAGACCTACCACTTAAATAAACATGTAATGTTAAGTAAAAGGACAGAGGTGCATCTAATGTGACATTTTACAAGGACACAGAGGGTATATATGGAGCACCTAGAAGCTGAACGCTTCGCCAACATAATCCCCACCAACGTCACATAGTTATGTAATGTGGACGACCTCTTCATAATAATTCCCAAACGTTTTGACGTACAGTACCTAGAGAGAAGACCCAGCGTAGTTAAACCGGCCATCCAATTCATACTTGAAAGAGTCCAATGAGAGGTTACCATTTCTCGACGTCTTCATTCATAAAGTAGATAACACCCTTCAAGTCAAGGTTTACGGGAAGCTTATAAACAAAAACGACCTCACACACTTTTACTCCAACCGAGATACTAAGATCAAATAAGGCATCATCATCGGATTTTTCTTGACGAGAAATGTGCATACATACACCAAACATTCAGTGAGCTACAATTCCCTTCCTTTTTTTGTCACGAACTGTAAGAAAAGAGCTCTCCAAATCAATTCACCACGCCCTAACACCATAAAGTCATAATCCTTCTCAAGTTGCCTTGAACATCTCCAAAGTACTCGCACAAGCCAACGCTAGAGTCGCCATCGCAACCAGCTCATTCATCGAAGACCTGGTCAGGGCCAAAGTCAATGCAGGTGCTTGCACAATTCCTTGTGGAGCCTGTGACAAGGTATACGTCGGTGAAACAAGACGTAACCTACAAACACATCTCAGTGAAAACATCAATGAATGCAGAAACGATAACTAGAACAACTCATGTGTACAGCACAGGACCTCTTGCAACCATTGAATGAGATTCAGTGATGCCTGCCTAATAATGAAAGAAGCAGACGTTATTGCCTTGAATCATATTTAATCGTTATTTCAGATGTCATTAAACAAAATAAAGATAGTTTAGTCATTTATCATCAAAGCATTAAACCCTGCCATTAAATAGCAACCGTAAGTTACCTATACTTATACTACTAATACTGCCACTTCTATTACCACTTTACCTACAACATAGGCCAGTAGTCCTACTGAAATACTTATGTTATTTCATCTCACGTCGTACCTACATATACTGTGTTCATGTATTGCTTGCAACGGCTTGACAAAGCTCCTAATGAGCGAAAAGTTGCTATAATAAAATGTACTTCAGTTGCACTTGTGCCTTCTTACCTAACTTATCTATTTTACTATTATTACGTAATGTAATGAAATAGAGAACAACCAGCTTGACAGTCTATCTTTATTGTTAACACTAGACCACTCATAGGTAGTCATTGCAGTGATGTATAATCCATCACAGAACTGCAAGAGGCCAAGAGAGGAATACGAAGAGCGAAATGGTGGACACACTGGCTGAGGTGGCAAGAAGAGCTCACTCGAGCAGAGCAAAGTTACTGTTTATGGGCGATTTAAATTACAGGGAGATCGACTGGGAAATCCTGGAGCCGCCACATGGGAGTCCCGAAACATGGAGAGCCAAGATGATGGATGTGGTACTGGAAAACTTCATGCATCAACATGTCAGGAATACTACCAGAGAGAGAGGGAGGAGGATGAACCAGCAAGACTGGACCTCGTGTTCACTCTGTGCAGTTCAGACATTGATGACATCGCATATGAGAGGCCCCTTGGAGCTAGTGATCACGTGGTTCTGAGCTTAGAATAAATAGTTACAAATGGATAGGGTAACAGGAATTGAATGGGAAAAGCCAAACTATAAAAGGAGGGACTACACAGGAATGAGGAACTTCCTGAAGGAGGTTCAGTGGGACAGAGAATTGGTAGAAAAGTCAGTAAACGAAATGATACGTAACAACAAAATGCAAGGAGGCATAGGAAAGGCTTGTTCCCAAGGGCAACAGAAATAATAGGAAGACCAAAGCGAGCCCATGGTTTACCCGAAGGTGTAGGGAGGCAAAAACTAAGTGCATTAGATAATGGAAAAAGTACAGAAGGCAAAGGACCCAGGAAAATAAGGAGATTAGTCGGAGAGCCAGAAACGAGTATACACAGATAAGGAGGGAGGCCCAGCGACAGTACGAAAACAACACAGCATCGAAAGTCAAGTCTGACCCGAAACTGCTGTATAGCCACATTAGGAGGAAGACAACAGTCAAAGACCAGGTGATCAGGCTGAGGAAAGAAGGTGGGGAACTCACAAGTAACGATCAAGAGGTATGTGAGGAGCTCAACACGAGATTTAAAGAAGTATTTACAGTGGAGACAGGAAGGACTCTGGGAAGACAGAACAGAGGGGGGCACCAACAAGGAATATACCAACAAGTGTTGGATGACATACACACTACTGAGGAGGAGGTAAAGAAGCTGCTAAGTGACCTTGATACCTCAAAGGCGATGGGACCAGACAACATCTCCCTGTGGGTCCTTAGAAAGGGAGCAGATACGCTGTGTGTGCCACTAACAACAATCTTCAACACATCCCTTGAAACTGGGCAATTACCTGAGGTACGGAAGACGGCAAATGTAGTTTCCATTTTCAAAAAAGGAGACAAAAAATGCACTAAACTATAGACCAGTGTCATTGACGTGTATAGTATGCAAAGTCAGGGAAAAGATTATCAGAAGGAGAGTGGTAGAGCACCTGGAACGGAACAAGATTATAAATGACAACCAGTACGGATTCATGGAAGGCAAAGCCTGTGTCACAAACCTGGAGTTTTATGACAAAGTAACAGAAGTAAGACACGAGAGAGAGAGGTGGGTTGACTGCATTTTCTTGGAATGCACGAAAGCCTTCGGCACAGTTCCTCACAAGAGATTAGTGCAGAAGCTAGAGGATCATGCAAGTATAACAGGAAGGGTACTGCAATGGATCGGAGAATACCTGACAGGGAGGCAACAACGAGTCATGGTACGTGATGAGGTATCACAGTTGGCGCCTGTGACGAGCGGTCCCACAGGGGTCAGTCCTAGGACCAGTGCTATTTTTGGTATATGTGAATGACATGATGGAGGGGATAGACTCAGAAGTGTCGCTGTTCGCAGATGATGTGAAGTTAATGAGGAGAATGAAATCAGATGAGGATCAGGCAGGACTTCAAAGAGACCTGGACAGGCTGGACACCTGGTCCAGCAACTGACTTCTTGAATTTAACCCTGCCAAATGCAAAGTCATGAAGATCGGGGAAGGGCAAAGAAGACCGCAGACAGGGTATAGGCTAGGTGGCCAAAGACTGCAAATCTCGCTCAAGGAGAAAGATCTAAGGGTGAATATAACACCGAGCACGCCTCCTGAAGCACACAACCAGATAACTGTTGCAGCATATGGACGCCTGGCAAACCTGAGAATAGCGTTCCGATACCTCAGTAAGGAATCGTTCAAGACACTGTACACCGTGTACGTCAGGCCCATTCTGGAGTATGCAGCACTAGTTTGGAAACCACACCTGGTCAAGTACGTCTAGAAATTAGAGAAAGTGCAAAGGTTTGCAACAAGGTTAGTTCTAGAGCTAAGGGGAATGTCATACGAATAAAGGCTAAGGGAAATAAGCCTGACGACACTGTAGGATAGGAGGGTTAGGGAAGACATGATAACGACATACAAAATACTGCGTGGAATACACAAGGTGGACAGACAGGATGTTCCAGAGAGGGGACACAGAAACAAGGGGTCACAATTGGAAGTTGAAGACTCAGATGAGTCAAAGGGATGTTAGGAAGTGTTTCTTCAGTCATAGAGTAGTCAGGAAGTGGAATAGTCTAGCAAGTGATGTAGTGGAGGCAGGAACCAAACATAGCTTTAAGACGAGGTATGATAAAGCTCATGGAGCAGGGAGAGAGAGGACCCAATAGCGATCAGTGAAGAGGCGGGGCCAGGAGCTGAGTCTCGATCCCTGCAACCTCAATTAGGTGAGTACCTGGGGCAACTACAAGGTACCACTTGAAAACTTGTAACTGTGGTAACTACGAGGTACCTCTAGACCACTTGTACCTGTGGTAACTACGATGTACCTCTAGACCACTCATACCTGGGGTAACTACAAGGTACCACTAGACCACTCATACCTGGGGTAACTACAAGGTACCACTAGACCACTCATACCTGGGGTAACTACAAGGTACCACTAGACCACTTGTACTTGTGGTAAACGGTCGAGGGGTGAAGTAAGAACTGATGTCAAGGTGGAAAGGTCAGCACCCAGAAAATGGATAACATTTTTATTATTTGAATTATGGATGTCGTGAGCGATTGATCTAACCAGTGTTTACATTCCGCTAATTTGTTTAAGGATCTTTTTAAGGTGAGGTAAACACAGTTGCTGTGTTTATCCCTTCTTTTCCCTTCCCCTCATCCTCCCCTTCCCCTCATCCTCCCCTTCCCCTCATCCTCCCCTTCCCCTCATCCTTCTTCAGTTCTTGACGTAGAAGTGCATGGTGCATACTTTGTTGGCATCGTCTATTCTACTCTTGTTTTTGTGTTTTTGAAGGCGGGTCCCAGTGTTATATCCTGCCTTAACCAAATAAAATTTACTACAACCTCCATATGGAATATCTCAGAGTACTGTGCTGATGAAGGTTTTATGATTACGAGGTCTGCTAAAAAAAAAAAATTCTTGAAAGAGCTACGTCTAAATTGGTATCACAAAAAACTGGGGTGACAGATGCAGTTTTTTGTTCGGTGATGTGAACCCGCAGATGTAAATGATTTGTATAGAAAATTTGAGGGAGGCAAAAACGATCTCACTGTTCCTCTGCTTGTCTACTGAGTATTTATTGTCTTAAATTATGAGGGCGAAGAGGAAGAAATCTATGATGACACTTCTCTATCATAGTGAGAAAAGACGTGAACCAAATTATTCTTATTAGTAAGCTTCCAGTTCATCTTGTGTTTGATGAACAAGAGAAGTAAAAGAGTTGTTCCACAGAAGAAAGAACCTTGAATTGGTGAAAGTCGAAACGTCTAAGAACGAAAACCATTTCTTCCACCTTTATCAACATGATGTGTGGAATGGCGATCCTGAACTGGTTTTTCTCTTGGATATCAAATTAAATGTTGGCCAAGATGGACAGAGAGATGATTATTTTCCCATGCCGTATATATTTTTGGAAGGATCATTCCTTAAAGAAAAGAGGATAAGCCTGACGCAAGACGCACCTAGGTCCATAAAGTCCTGTTTAAGAAAAGAATGAGTTAGGATCATCTGGCATGGAGATCTAAATGAAGGAAGTAAATTGGTCAATGTACCCGGTGTAGCAAAGATGAGAGATGCTGAAGATGCTCAAAAGTTTAGGAGAGGTGTCTGGTCAGAAAGTCTACCAAACAATGGAGCGTACAGCCGATCCAAGACGTGATGGATCGAAGGACGATGCCTGTTTGAGAAGGCCACACCTAACAGGGATGTAGATGATGATCTTCTTGGTTTCTTCCAGAAAAGAATTCATACTAAAAAAAGACAGTGTGTACATATCTTATTTTCTTGGAGACGTTGCTAAAAATCAATAAAAAGGTTATTATTATTATCGTATTATTTAATGGAGAAACGTAAGGTAATCAGGTTTATTTAAAAAAGGGTTTAATTGCTCTAATTCTCTGGATCAAGAGCCCTCTACCAGCATCAAGACAACGCCCTCCCTTATTTGAAGAGGTCAGAGAGAGTCTATAAGACTGTACACGTGACTACACACATGTCTGCTGCTGTCACGACTCAGTGTTTCACATATTGATGAACATCATACCGGGACACAATTACCGGAAATACAGCTAAATTTACAGCTGTCGGACCCTTGGAAATAGTGGATGAATGCAAGAAGCCGTATGAAGCAATACTAGTCAATTCAATGTATGAACGGCATCATCGCCCCAGCACACAGGTGGCACAAGGTTTTATAGTCACTAAAGTTAATTAGTCAATGTAAGACAGCTGTCAGAATGGGGAGATTGTTGTTGGCTCATCTGTTTATTGGTGGGGAAACATGGGACGTTAAGCAGTTGTAATGTGGACGAGGTACTAACACGAGGGGTGCCAGGCAAACTTAGGGAAGGCAGGGAACTCTCACGAGGAGTGCCAAGAAGTAGGATAGGCAATGCACTCTCAATCTGAGTGACAGGCAGATGCAGGGCGAATCCGGCACTCTCAGTGGGAGTGACAAGAGAAGTAGGGGGGGATACAACACTATCAGGAGACATGCGAAGCAGACATAGGGAGGAGAGGGCACTCTCACGCTTCATGACGGTGTCTAGAACTATGCTATATCTGGTTCCTCAGTAGAGCTGAGTTCACTTGTACAATCTGTAGTGTTTAACTTATTACTTCCTGTCAAAGTGCATCTGACGTAGTAAGGTAGCTATAACAGATGTAAAAGCCACTACTCATGTTGTTAACCTGTCTCATGCTGCAGCCTTAATGTGGCCTATGATACACTCTTTATGACCATGTTGCAGTCTTAATGTGGCACATGATGCAGTCTTAATGTGGCACATGATGCAGTCTTTGTGACCATGCTGCAGTCTCAATATGGCCCATGATGCAGTCTTTGTGACTCATGATGCAGTATTCGTGATCCATGCTGCAGATTTTATTTACCAATGCTTCTGAATTTATAATGAATGCTGCAGTTTTAATGTTGCCAATGGTGCAGATTTTATGACCCATGCTACAGTCTTATATTGGTCCATGGTGCAGTCTTAGTGATCATTATGAAGTCTTAAAGGCACAAGTTTCAGTGTTAATGATACCCATGCTGTTGTCTTAATGGCACAAGTTGCAGTCTTAATGATGCCCATGATGCAGTCGTCTTATTGACCTTTGCTGTTGTTTTAATGGCCCATGCTGTAATTCTAGAGAATAAAGGCGTGCAACTGCAGCTAACACAATTGTTGACAAGTGAAACAAAGACGAGCAGACTAAAGCGAGACATTGTCTCAAATAAGGCTTGTTCTGACTGCTTCTCCTTGTCCAGACACCCGCTGTAGTTAATCCCTCCAACCTGTACTAAATGATAGTGACCACGTCCAAATGCACAAGGCGGCCACTATCCAGGGAAAAGCAGATGGTGACCACTAAGGGTAGAGGACGAATACCGACTTGGAGTGAATTCAGTGGGTGCGGGCCACTAACTAGAGTGCATCAGGTGGCGGCCCCTTCATAGTAAGGCGACATTAGAGATGTGACGGGGAAGATGATGACCGGTCACACCTCTATAAAGCTTATTGCTGCTACTCCTGTCATCTCTCTCTCTCTCTCTCTCTCTCTCTCTCTCTCTATATATATATATATATATATATATATATATATATATATATATATATATATATATATATATATATATATATATATATATATATATATATATATATATATATATATCTTTCTCTTTCTCTCTTTCTCTTTCGCTTTATCTTTGTTTTTACACACAGGGTTTTACAGGGATAGATTAAGGATTCCTGACTTTATTTACAAGGTGAAAGCTCATTTAAAAGCATTTGTATTGTTATGAGACACACAAGTAGGGAACATGATGAACTTGGAGCCATCTGTGCGCCAGCAATTTTATTGGATCAATTGACTTTATTTCGTTGATATCATTATACTGTACGAACATGTTCCAAACTCGAGTCATCCTGGGAATAAATGATCTCAGATGAAGTGATGTTCTGGAGAAGGGTACAGAGTGTAGTTGCTGCTTGCTGCCCGTCTTGTTGTGTACAAACTCACTTCTCGCTGTCCTCGGAGTGGAGCCGAGTGTGGTACGTTGACATTTTTGGCCTTGTACGTGACAGTGAGGCCTTTCACATCTCTCCGGTGTTGAAGGCTCTGTTGAAATGACAGATCTATCCAAGCTGGGTCCAGGCGAGAGATGAGGCTTCTTGATCTGTTCTTTACTTTGTCAAAAAAGCGCAGGTGAAAGTGGAGCATACTCAAGGTGTCAGCGTACTTGTGCCTCGTACAGAATCTTGCAACCTCTACTGTCGAGCAAATGCTAGATTCGTCGAAATGCTTAAGCTTCCTGGCCGCCTTGTTTGCAAGATTTACAAAGGGGTTCTTCATGGTCAGTTTGGAATCAAATTTCACGCCAAGGATGTCAACTTCGTGCCCGGGCACCAACACTCTCCCATTCATACTTTGTGCTGTTCCGGCAGTACCATCATGATGCCTAGACACTATTATTTGTATTTTCTCAGAAGTAAATGTTACCCGCCATCAGTTTCCTAAGGCTGATATAGCTCTTAGCTGGTAATTGATGTAGCTTAGAGCAGTTAGCATTTCCTCTCTTGGATAAGTAAGAGTACAGTCGTCTGCATATGCATGGGATTCTGGAATGAGATGAAGGACATTGAAGTAGACATTCCATAATAATAGCCCAAGCACACTTCCCTTTGGAACACATACACACACCCTCTCCATCCCAGGATAGGCTGAAATCACAGATAAAACTATTTTCTTCAATTGCTTGGGATCCGGAGAAAAACAATAGTTAATGAGAACAATAATCCAGTAGAAGAGAAACAGTGGATAAATGGTGGTTTGGTAGTATTTACTTAGAAATAAGCATAGCTGCTCAAAGGAGCAAATAGGATGAGGAGTTGCAACAAAGGCTCAATATTCTCTGGGATGAAACGATGAATGTGTGTTATAAAGCAATGGAACTCTAATACAAGACTGGAATAAAATATGAACCAAATAAGAGGATAGAAAGAACTTTAATAATGAAGGAAAGAGAAGAAGAAACCGGAAAACAAAGGAGGAGATAAGAAAGACAACAACGAGATTAGTGACAATGAGCAATGCAGTCTTGAAGGAAAGGCTATACGAGATATAAATGGGGTATTTATTGACAATATATTAACGTCAGAAGGCTGATAGGGGGTCGGGGAGGGTCAAAAAGGAGATAGGTTGGAAGAGAATTAGTTTTCATCCTTCGCTGAAGATCAGGAAGTTTTCCCATTGCAAAAACACTTAAACTAACCTTCTGGTCATGTATAAATCATAACAGATTCCTGAGAAGGAAAAAACCCATAAGAAACACACAATATCGTGTTTACCTGGATCGGGAACGATAGGAATGGAAAGGGATAAACAGAGAAAGCACACAACAAAAGCAGTTGATAGGAGAAAGAGAAGCGAAGGAGAAGGCAAGGGAAGGAAACACCCAGACTCGAGGAACTTCTCAAAGTCACCTCCATCCCCTTTCACATCTCTCCTCCACTTCCTAAATACCAACAATAATCCAACACGGTTGCCATTCCCCTTACCTTCAACTACAACCCTGACTACTGCCCCTATAACAACGAACACAGCAACCCCAGTCGAACCTCCCCCACTCCAGACATAGGAGAAACGAGCAGAAAGCCTAAACACTAACCAAAACATGATAAAGGAGAGAATGTTCAGAGTATGATGGTACAAATGATATATGAAACAATAGTGATGAATTGGAAGAACGAATAACATACGCATTGCCAGGAATCAAAGACAAAGCTAAATGAATGATAATAGGTGATATATTCTCAGCAGGATATCAGGTAATAAGGAAAGAAGCAGCAGGAGGTAAGGCGGGGGAATTGCAATGCTAGTCAGAAATCATTTAAATTTTGAGAAATTGAGAGGGATAAACCAAAATTAGTCAGATGACTACGAAGTGGGCAAAATAAAAATTGGAGGACCCAAAGCAGTAGCAGCGGTTATCTACAACCCACCAACAAACAGGAGGAGACGAAGACAGGAACATGAAGACAAAACAATAGGAATCATTATTAACGAAAAGTTTCGCCTGCGCAGCAGGCTTCATCAGTCGAATACTGGAGACATCAGCATTGATGGACTGATTACATTAAACTACCTCTCCATTTCGTCTACTTCATTTTCATCAACACTGATGTCTGTAGTATTCTACATGTATCTAACTCATCAACTTATCGGTTTGTATACCATTTACATGATACTTGTCTGACACGGTCACACAGTGATGTCTTGGAAGAGATGTCTTCAGCAACTCTCTTGTTTACAAGTGTTTAGCATGATCTACATCCACTAGTGAGTCCAGCTCACCTGTGACTTCATCTACAACCTGTTACAACTCTCCTTCTTGTACATAAGACTCTGACAAACTGCTTCTATATTAGGCCACGAAACTGACTATTTTGCAAATAAATCGATGGACTTTTATCTACAAATTACATCCATACTACGTCTACTGTGTCTTCCATCAACGCTGATGTCTCCAGCATTCGAAACCTTTCGTCTATAAAGATTCCTAGTATTGTACATGTGTCTTACTCTTCATCAATAACTTGATAATGAGGTGTCGCCCAGGTAGTGAGATCCATCATGTCACTGACAATACAATGCCATGTCGCCCAGGTAGTGAGATCCATCATGTCACTGACAATACAATGCCATGTCGCCCAGGTAGTGAGCTCCATCATGTCACTGACATAATAATGCCATGTCGCCCAGGTAGTGAGCTCCATCATGTCACTGACAATACAATGCCATGTCGCCCAGGTAGTGAGCTCCATCATGTCACTGACAATACAATGCCATGTCGCCCAGGTAGTGAGCTCCATCATGTCACTGACATAATAATGCCATGTCGCCCAGGTAGTGAGCTCCATCGTGTCACTGACATGATAATGACATCCCTTATAACTACATTTGTCTCTCTAGAACATTACAGTGTCTCATACCATTACCAAGATGGAGGTACCACACAGTATTACCAAATGGAAGTACCTCACAGTATTACCAAGATGGAAGTACCTCACAGTATTACCAAGATGGAAGTACCTCACAGTATTACCAAGATGGAGGTACCTCACAGTATTACCAAGATGGAGGTACCTCACAGTATTACCAAGATGGAAGTACCTCACAGTATTACCAAGATGGAGGTACCTCATACCATTACCAAGGTGGAGGTACCTTATACCATTACCAAGATGGAGGTACCTCACAGTATTACCAAGATAGAGGTACCTCATACCATTACCAAGATGGAGGAACCTCATACCATTACCAAGATGGAGTTATCTCACAGTATAACCAACATGGAGGTACCACACAGTATAACCAAAATGGAGGTACTCCAAATTATAAACAATATGGAGGTACCACACAGTATTACCAACATGGAGGTACCACACAGTATTACCAACCTGGATGTACCACACAGTATTACCAACATGGAGGTACCTCATACCATTACCAAGGTGGAGGTACCTCATACCATTACCAAGATGGAGGTAACTCATACCATTACCAAGATGTAAGTACCTCACAGTATAACCAACATGGAGGTACCACACAGTATAACCAAAATGGAGGTACCACACAGTATTACCAACATGGAGGTACCACACAGTATTACCAACATGGAGGTACCACACAGTATTACCAACATGGAGGTACCACACAGTATTACCAACATGGAGGTACCACACAGTATTACCAACATGGAGGTACCACACAGTATTACCAACATGGAGGTACCACACAGTATTACCAACATGGAGGTACCACACAGTATTACCAACATGGAGGTACCACACAGTATTACCAACATGGAGGTACCACACAGTATTACCAACATGGAGGTACCACACAGTATTACCAACATGGAGGTACCACACAGTATTACCAACATGGAGGTACCACACAGTATTACCAACATGGAGGTACCACACAGTATTACCAACATGGATGTACCACACAGTATTACCAACATGGATGTACCACACAGTATTACCAACATGGAGGTACCACACAGTATTACCAACATGGAGGTACCACACAGTATTACCAACATGGAGGTACCACACAGTATTACCAAGATGGAGGTACCACACAGTATTACCAAGATGGAGGTACCACACAGTATTACCAATATGGAGGTACCACACAGTATTACCAACATGGAGGTACCACACAGTATTACCAACATGGAGGTACCACACAGTATTACCAACATGGATGTACCACACAGTATAACCAAAATGGAGGTACTCCACATTATAAACAACATGGAGGTACCACAGAGTATTACCAACATGGAGGTACCACACAGTATTACCAACATGGAGGTACCACACAGTATTACCAACATGGAGGTACCACACAGTATTACCAACATGGAGGTACCACACAGTATTACCAAGATGGAGGTACCACACAGTATTACCAACATGGAGGTACCACACAGTATTACCAACATGGAGGTACCACACAGTATTACCAACATGGAGGTACCATACAGTATTACCAACATGCAGGTACCACACAGTATTACCAACATGGAGGTACCACACAGTATTACCAACCAAACAATGTTTGAAACAAAGATTTTTCTCGTGATGAAACTTTAAACAAGACAAGATTTATTACCCCATTAAACAAAAACCGGTAGGAGAGCACATTGATGCTGCTGAAGGGTTCTTGATCCAAGGAAATGGAGCTGCCTGCTTTAATCTTACCTGATTGCTTTCTGTTCCACAAACTATGAATGACCTTTTAATAACAATTTATAATAATATTCTATCATTTATAATTTACAACAAATTTCGACATTTTTATTGTTACATCAAATTCTCTATCAATAAATTCTTTATATTATAAATCCTCTGTATTAATAAATCCCCTGTATCAATAAATTCTTTGCATTAATAAATCCTCTATATTCACAGCTCTTTATAACCCTTGTGGGTTTACTGCTTAGTTTTGATTATAATATTAATCCTCTATATCGATAAATCCTCTGAAAAGATAAATCTTCTGTGTGGATAAATTCTTTATATCCATAAATCTCCTGTTCTAATAAACGGTGTGTGTCGACAAAACCTCAGTTACTGTCCCTGGGAGCTGTCTTCTACGTCAAGTCCGACATTAATCTCTGAAATCCTGAGATTCACTGAGAGGAAAACATTAAATCAGATTTGAATCATTCCTCTCAGAATGATAAATTGGTCACTTATTTTATGCAACTGTAAACGTTGAAATGAAAGCGACAGTACAACGGTAGCGACAGTATAACGGTAGCGACAGTACAACGGTAGCGACAGTACAACAGTAGCGACAGTACAACAGTAGCGACAGTTCAACAGTAGCGACAATACAACAGTAGCGACAGTTCAACAGTAGCAACACAGTACAACACAAGCGACAGTACAACAGTAGCGACAGTACAACAGTAACGACAGTACAACAGTAGCGACAGTTCAACAGTAACGACAGTACAACAGCGGCGACAGTACAACAGTAGCGACAGTACAACGGTAGCGACCGTACAACGGTAGCGAGAGTACAACAGTAGCGACAGAACAACTGTAGCGACAGTACAACGGTAGCGACAGTACAACGGTAGCGACAGTACAACGGTAGCGACAGTACAACAGTAGCGACAGTAGCAACACAGTACAACACTAGCGACAGTACAACAGTAGCAACACAGTACAACAATAGCGATAGTACAACAGTAGCGACAGTACAACAATAGCGACAGTACAACATAAGCAACCCAGTGCAACAGTAGCAACCCAGTGCAACAGTAGCAACACAGAACAACAGTATTAACACAATACAACACTAGCAACACAGTACAACAGTAGCGACAGTACAACAGTAGCAACACAGTACAACAATAGCAACACACTACAACAATAGCAACAGTACAACAGTAGAAGCAGTATATCAGTAGCGACAGTATAAAAGTAGCAACACAGTACAACAATAGCAACACAGTACAACAATAGCAACACAGTACAACAATAGCAACACAGTACAACAATAGCAACAGTACAACAGTAGAAACAGTATATCAGTAGCAACAGTATCAGTAACTTAATCAGTAAGACAGTATCAGTAACTTACAGTATAACAGTAGCAGTAATACATTAGCATCAACACTACAACAGTAGCATCAGCACATCAGTAGCATCAACAGTACAATAATAGCGACAGTACAACAGTAGCAACAGTACAACAGTAGCAACAACACATCAGTAGCAACAACACATCAGTAGCATCAACAGTACAACAATAGCAACAGAACAGCTGTAACAACAATACATTGGTAGCAACAACATTAGCAACAGTTTATCAGTAGCTTCAACATTATAACAGTAGCAGTAGTACATTGGTATCAACTGTAACAACAATACAACAGTAGCAACAGTATATCAGTAACAACAGTACAACAATAGCAACAGAACATCAGTAGTATGAACAGTACATTAGCATCAACAGAACAACAACAGCAGTACATTAGCATCAACAGAACAACAACAGCAGTACATTAGCATCAACAGTACAACAATAGCAATAGCACAGTAGCATCAACAGTACAACAGTAGCACCAGTGCACCAGTAACAACAGTACAGCATTAGCAACATTACATCACTAACAACAGTAGCAATAACACAACAGTAGCAACAGTCCATTAGCATCACTAGGACAACAGTAGCAACAGTACATCAGAAACATCAATGGTAGCAACAGTACATCAGAAACATCAACGGTAGCAACAGTACAACTGTAACATCAACAGTAACAACAGTACATCTGAAGCATCAACATTAGCAATACTTCATCAGTAGCATCAAAAGTACAACAGTACATCAGTAGGATCAACAGTAGCATCAGTAATGATCAGTTCATCAGTAGCATCAACAATAACAGCAGTATATCAGTAGCATCAACAGTACAACAGTAGCAATAGTACATCAATAGCATCAACAATGCAACAGTATATCAGTAGTATCAACAGTAAAACAATAGCAACAATACGTCAATAGCATCACCAGCTCAACAGTAGCAACAGTACGTCAATAGCATCAACAGTACAACAGTAGCAGCAGTACATCAGTAGCATCAACATTGCAACAGTGGCTACAGTACATCAGTAGCATCAACAGTACAACAGTGGTTACAGTGCATCAGTAGCATCAACAGTACAAAAGTGTCTACAGTACATCAGTAGCATCAACATTATAAAAGTAGCAACAGTACATCAGTTGTATCAATAGTACATTAGTAGAATCAACAGCACAACAGTAGCAACAGTACAACAGTACATCAGTAGCATCAGCATTACAACAATAGCATTTGTATCAGTAGCAATAACAGTACAACAAGAGGAACAGTATATCAGTAGCAACAGCAGTACATAAGTATCAACTGTACAACAGTGGCTACAGTACATCATAAGCATCAACGGTACAACAGTAGCAACAGTACATCAGTAATATTAACAGTGCAACAGTAGCAACAGTGAATCTGTAGCAACAACAGTACATCAGTATCAATAGTACAACAGAATGAAAGTAGACGAGTATTTCACAAGAATTACATTTATTCACACACCCCCTCTTCATGGGGGGGGGGCTACTTAGCGCGGTGAAGAGGCTTTTGGTTTGAGGAAATGGATCACTCAGTCTTCCGACCAAACCTAATTACTCCCTAATTCATTTCTTTCCTACCCCATCCTTTCCATCCCTCCTTTCCCCATCCCTTCCCTTTCCTCCCTTTCCAACTTTTGGCCTTTGAGGTCCTTCCCTCAGAAATTCTGGCTCCTAGGTAGGGGGATGGGTATCGTGGTCCATCCCATTCTGTTGAGGTCCTTGGCGGTGGTGTAGTTTGCCGTGGAATCTGGATCATCAGGGGATGTCCCAATCCCTCTCAGTCTCCCGGGGGATGGGCGGCTTGTGATGTCTTTTGGGTGATGGGTGTATCTCTGAAGACTATCTGTAGGATTCTGGGAGGTGGTAGCCGAAGGTGGTATGCCTTGTGGTGGGATTCTGACCACACTCTCTTTTGTCCAAAGAGGTGGTTCGGTGGATGTGAGGTTGCTCTCCTGAACTGGCGCTTTACTGGCATGACGGGTAGGGTGTGACACGGGTTCCATGCTACATCTGCACTACTGGAAGCTCTGAGTTCTTCTTGGGAACAGAGATAATTTGTGGCCCTTTCATGCCTCCTGGGAGCTACCCATCCACGTTTCTCCCCTCCCCTTTTTTTTATCTTTTTTTCTTTTTTGAAAAAACAAAAGACAAGTGACCTAACCCATGGAGTCCCAAGTCCATGATGCTTCTCCTCCCAGATCTTTCTAACACCCTGGTACCTTCTGCGGGTAACATTTCGTTGCCCGCCCCTGGTACCGGGGTTCTGCCTAATTTCTTCGATACATCTGCCCTCCACACGTCTTTGACCATGCTTCCGGCTTCTTCCTCTACGGTGCGACAATTTTCAGATCTCCCAAACATCTCAGGACGGACTACTTAAACGACCATTAAGAGATGACATTGCTTCTATTACCTCTCGCTCTTCCCAGAAAAGACTAGCACGACACTCGCTATGTTTCAGAGTATTAAAGGACTAAGTTTTTCGCTCTACAACCGGCATCTCCCACTGACAATCTTTCTGATCATAATGTCAGCAAGGAACTCCTGCGCCATGTTGCTCAAAATATTTCATTTCATGCCCACGGTGGAAAATGCTGGCCAGGCTCGCAATCTTTTCCTTCTTACCTCCTTAAACAATATTCCTGTAACGATTCGAAAACTCATTTCTCTTAATTTTTGCAATGGTTCCATAGTTGTGACTCGTACCATTGTTTGACATGATTTCCAGACATGTGATTTTGACATTCTGAAGTGACTTGAGCTCCAAGACCTCCCAATGCTCAGAGTGGACACTTACGTACACCTGCTGGCTGCGGAGACGCTTCCAATGCAATGTAGCTCACTTAACTTTTAACTGCCAAGAACTTCTGTCCTCGGTTTATATTCCGGGACATCGTTTACTAGTCCATGAGTCGATCCCTACACCACAACAGTGTAGAAATTGCTCGCTCTTCGGCCACCCAGCGAAATATTGCAAGTCCATGGCAGAATACTCTGTCTATACCAGTACATCTTGCAGCCTACCTCCCTCTTGCCTTAATTCTAATGAGGCTCACCTGGCTTATTCATGCCGTTGCCAAGTTCATTTAAATGAACGAGAAATCCGCTATATCGAAGACAAAGAGTGTTTTGTTTATGCCATGGCAGTCTCTCATCTTCGCCTACATGGAAAACTTCTACGACTTTCTTATTCTAGAGTTACTAAGCGGCCACCTACCTCGGTGTTACCAACCTCCAAAATCTTCCCTGTAGTTACAATTTCCACAGTTACATCTACTTCGTCACCTCAAACTGTCCTTGAGTCTTCATCTTCTCGCTCGCATATATGTCTACAAGACCTCCCACAATTACACCTTCTCTTCGCGCCTCTAATTCTCCAAAGTCTAAAACATCCCCAAAGTTCAAATATCATATAACCCCTCCTTCACTTATCCTTCCCAAACGTTTTTCCTTTCCAATCTCTGTGCCTAGTACTTTACCTCTTACTGTCTCTGTTACGGGTGTGGAGGTTCATCCTCCCCCCTCGTACAGTTCCTTCCTCTCATGTCCTCTCTCAAGTTTCTTCCTCTCTGTCCCCTCCCAAGTTTCTTCCGAAGTTAACTAACCTTGTAACCCCCCTTCTTTGGTAACTTCCACCGTCTCTCCGATCTTTACTCATCTTCCCCCTTCTATCTCTGATGTCCAACTTCTTTGTCCTCTGAAACGCTTGAAGCTATCTCCAAATATATTTAAGAGACAAAACCAGTGGACACCGATCCACCTCACATCACTCCTTCTATCCTCACTTTTCTAAACCATCTACGCAACTCCTTTCTTCACAGCGTTCCAATCCTTCACTGCTTACTCGTTTTCCACTACCTCCACATGTAGACTTTACTAACCCTCCTAGTCCGTAGACACCTACAGCTTCATGTTACTAGTATACGTTTCTTCGTAAATCATGACTTACTTACAATGGAATATTCGAGGCCGAAGTGAGCTTCAGGTGCTGCTTTCCCAGTTTTTTCCTCATTGTCTGTTTACAAGAGCCTAAATTGCTCTCCACTGTTATTCATCCCGTCTTGGGCTATATTTTATTGCATTCATCGTATTCTTTTATCGAAGGAACTTTTAATGACAGTTCACTTCTTGTACGCACTGGTATACCACACCATCATACTTCTCTGCATTACACTGCAGCCCGCATCTACTTGAACAAGTGGTCTAGTCTGCTCTTTGTATCTTTCTCCTTCTCGAGCATTATCTATACCAGATGTTGTATTTCTGGTTTCTTCCTTACCGCCACCTCTTCTCTTAGTAGTTGATTTTAATGCACATCATTTAATCAGGGAGGGGGGGGGGGCTCACTGTGACACTCGTGGCGATTAATTAGGGACTCTTCTCTCTTCTCTTCCCCTCCAAGTTTTAAATACAGGTACTCCCACCCATTTTTACCCTCATACTCAGTCCCTCTCTTGCACTGATATCTCAGTTTGTTCCTCAACAACTGCACTTGACTTTACCTGGTCTGTGCTCCCAGATTTACATGACAGCGATCATTTTCCTATCCTCTTTACTTCCAATTCGTATTCTCGCCCTCCTAGAGGCCCACGTTGGAAATTTGAACGGGCGAATTTGGACCTTCACTCGCATCAAACTGTCTTCGTCCTCCACTGATGAGCTATTACAACTGTTTTTGACCTCGATTTTAACCGTGGCTTCACATTCTTGCTTGTGGTCGTGCAGTACGTTTGAAACGTGCTACATGGGGCCGTTACTAAGGCTTCCTCAATGAGTGCAGTTTGGAAAAAAATACGGAAATTGAGTAGTAAGTACTCTCCAGACCCTGCGCCCGTTCTTCGGGTTACGGGTGTAAGCATTGCAAGACCTCTTGAAATTGCCACAGATTGGAAATCATCTTGCCCATATCTCTCAGGGGCTCCACCTATGCCCCACCTTTCTTTCCTCCGTCTGCCAAAGAGTTAGTGTCTTTACGCTTTTCTGTGCCTTTTACACTTCTAGAACTGGAATCAACACTTTCTTTTTATGCTTCATCATTTGCATCCGTCAACCCTTGCAGTTCTCTTACGTCTTTTTAATCTTATGGTCGCATAAACCAGGTACTTCGGGTCATGATGCTTCACACTATTGTCCCATTGCTCTTAATGCAATTTGATGGAACGTCTAGCAAATAGACGTTTGGTGTGGTATTTAGAGACACAATAGCCTCTCCTAGTCAATTTGGCTTTCGTAAGGGCCGCTCCACTATTGACCCCTTACTCCGCTTAGATACCTATGTTCGTAATCCCTTTGCTAGTAACCACTCAGTGTCAGGGGAACGCCTTCCACCTGATCAAAAAAAATAATGGAAAATAAATAAATAAATCTTAGGATTAATAATGAAGATAGATTAAGTTTTAATTAAAATTAATTAAGAAATAAAAAAAAATATAACCGTTGTGGTTCTGATAGGATGTTGGGCAGGAGTATGTAAGAACCAGGATGGTTCTCTGATGTTGAAGAAATGGTGTAGGTCATCTTGGGCGGATGGTATCAATCCGATGTTGTGGATTCTCCTGTTACTACTTGGTTGAAGTATCTCAAGTAGGCTGCAAAGAGGCGAGGAGTAGTCGTGCTGTCGTACTCGGTCCAATAGACAAGTATCTTGCTTCCTTATATCTGGCGTCTACCCTACATGACCTGGCCAGTAGCAGAGCTGATAAAAAAAATATACTGGTTACCAAAAAGTATTAAAGTACAACACTTAAGAAAATAAAGGGTGGTATACCATCTTAAAGACAAAGACATTACTGGTAACCATAAAAAAAACAACGACCAAAAATACTCCAGGTAGATCACCTTACCTGATCAGGAGAAGAGTGGCGGTGAAAGTGACTCTCCAAACTTCAACCCACACCAGGTAAAGTTAATACTACCAGGAGTAGAAATTAAAGCACCTCAGACACCAGGAACTTGAGTTTCGCCTCAGTCCGCTAGATGGAACAACCCTAACCCCAATTACTACAGGCTTTTCCCTCACACTCGGTTATCGCAGTCTTTTTTGATCTTGAAAAGGTATATGACACTACTTGGAGATATAACATCTAGGCCTCCGAGACAATCTGTCACTTTTCCTTAAAAACTTATCTGAATGTTTCTTGTTCGGGTTAATAATTCACTTTCCCCGAACTCTGTCCAAGCCGAAGGTGTCCCTCAGGGATGTGTACTTAGCACCACTCTTTTTCTACTAGCTATAAATGATCTGGCCTCTATTTTCCCATCTAATATTTGGTCATCACTTTATGTCGATGACTTTGCTAAAACTTGTGAAGGCGCTGACTACCGCCTAGTAGCAGCCTCACTCCAGAATGCTGTCAGCCGTCTTTTCCATTGGGCCACTACTCATGGTTTTAAATTTTCTAGTGCTAAAAACGGACCAAATTACTTTGACCAGACGTTCTGTTGTCTCTGATACTCCATTGCACTTGTATGACTCCCGTATCCCTGAAAGTAATATGGTTAGATTCGTCCGCTTCCTGTTCGATCGCCGGCTGTCCTAAAACCTCACATTACCTCTCTGAAACCAACTTGCCATAGCCGGTTGAACCTCCTTTAAACCCTCGCTCGTCTTTCGTGGGTGGGGAGGGCGGATAGTCGAACTCTTCTTCGAATGCATTTAGCCCTAATTTTATCAAAACTAGACTATGGCGACTAGATATATTCCGCAGCCTCTTCCGCAACTCTTTTTAAACTTGATCCCATCGAAGTCGAAGTCGTCTGACCAGAGCTTTGGTGAGATGGGGAAGGAAGAAGGATGGGAAAGGATGGAAATATGGGAAAGGGTTGAGATGGGGCAAGAGGAGGGGTGATAAAGGTAAGTGGCCTGTCCACTTTGAACAGCTGACGATGCGAGTGAGGTTGTTCCAGGAGACGGCAGGAAGGGCCGAGAAAACAGCTATATTAAGGTTGATTGGAGCCACATCCTAGCTTTAGCTGGGGTGTGGGGATTACGTTTATGTCTAGGTGCTTTACGCTCCTCTCCTGTCGAGAGCCTATATACAGCGGGGAATGTTCCATCCTTGAACGATCGCCGTGATGCCCATTGCCTCCATTATTTTGTCTACTTTCATGACCTTCACGCTCCTTCTACATATAGGATGGTAACAAACGTTAGTAGAGGTCCATTATTTTTTCAACGCCCCTGTTTACTCTGTCCCTCTTCTTTTCGTCTTCACTCACTCTTGACTTCTCTTCAGTTGCCCCTTTATACGTTCATGTAGCATCTAACTTTTCTCTTCTTCCCTCCCTGGGAAGTTCCGACAGTTCATGACTGTTCTTGCCCACTACCGTGGGCGGAAGCTCAAGTACCTGCAGTTGCTTCTTGCTCCCTTTTTCTCAACCACTTCCGGTCTCATTCTCATGCCATTGCGGTGTACACTGATGGTTCTAAATCCACTGACGGTGTTGGGTTTGTAGTAATGTTCCTGGACAGCGTTGAGCTAGGGTATTTATTAGACTCGGCTACCATTTTTACAGCTAAACTGTATGCAATTATTATTGCAATTATTCGCATTGCATCTATGCCTTCCTCAATGTTTGTCGTAGTCTCAGACTCCTTTAGTGCTTTGCAAGCTATTAAAAAATTTGATTCGCCTCATCCCCTAGTTTTTCGTATACAACTTTGGTTGCGCCGCATTTCTAGCAAAAACAAAGAATTTTTTCTGCTAGGTTCCTGGTCATGTTGATGATCAGGGCAACGAGCAGGCAGACTGCTGAGCGGTCAGCTGTACATGACCTCCCAGTTTCATATAGAGATATTCTATTCTCAGACTGTTTTGCTTTAATGTCTAGCTGCCTTCGCAACCGTGGCAACAGCATTGGTCAGATATGACTCATAACAAATTATATTCCATCAAGCTAAGTTTAGGTTTCTGGCATTCTTATCATCGATACCGAAGTTGGGAGACTACGATCTCCCGTCTTCGCACTGGGCACACCTGTCTTACGCATGGGTATCTCATGGAGAGGCGCCCTGTTCCACTCTGTGAGAATTGTCAGGTTGTAATTACAGTTTGTCATGTTCTATTAGACTATCCTGTCTTTCAATGAGCACGCAGAGTTTACCTCCAACGTCGTCACCGCTCTAATACCCTTACTTTATCTTCCCTCCTCGCTGACGGCCCCATCTTTGACTCAGACTCCCTCTGTGACTTTTTTGACACCAACCGATTCATTACACAAACTTTGATAATACTTCGTTCAGGACTCCTCACAGCCCTTCCTAACTCTACCTCTGTTATCGTCTCCACCCTGGCTACTATTTGTTGCAGCAACACCCTGTCCTGCAGCGCTGTATGACCCTAGTGGGTTTAGCGCTTGGTTTATTATAATAATAATAATAGAACACCCATGAATATCAATACACATACAGTACATATACGCATTTATGTATATTCATATACACATACAGACACCTACATACATATGTAATACATACACACAAATATACGCATAAAAATACATATTGAATATGCACGTGCATACATCTGAGGCATCACTAGGCTGCTAATGAGAAATGGCAAATTTATGCTAGACAATAAGGATAGTCTCATGTGGTCCAGAGCAGATGAAGTGTTCACTTTGCTCCAAATATCATTTTCCACCAGGCTGAAAATCTTTGACAGCTGGACTCTCAATTTAATGTGCCTGTTCCATTTTTTTACAGAGCTTTCATGCAGAATAAGCAGGAATCGGAGGCTCGCCTGTGGCTGCACTCATCTATCACAGGTGACGACAGCCAGACCTGATTCCGGCAGTTACCGTATCCCTCAATCTAGTCTTACGTTGCCTGTGACAGGGAAACATATCATAACACTTGATACTAGTACTTTCAGATCTCTGGGAACCTGTTTTCTTGTCTGACACAGCTAATATCCTTGTACCTGTTACAAGTAGACCAAGTTTCTTTATCAGTCTCATCATAGTTGATTCCTATTTGGGAAGGTATCCAGAAAAATGAAACATGAAAGTCTGTCATTAGCACTTTTCAGGTAATTTCAATGTCTATTTATGCTGCTCCAGGTGTCTATTTTGTAAGTAGGATTCTCAAGTGCTTGAAGAACAGACCTGGAGTCATAGAAGTTTTTTCCTCCTGAAGGCAGCTGCAGTTCGGCCTGAACTCTACTGAAAATATCCTTCAGTGTAAGTGTAGTGCTCACTGGGCAACAGGGTATCTATATATATGCGAGGCAATAGTTTCAGGCAATAGTGAGAGGCTTGTATATCATGGACAGGCCTACTGCAGTTAATAGGGATATTAAGCTTGACTAGGCTACTCACACACACAACTCGCACATATAAAAAGAGAGGAGTTTACGACGACGTTTCGGCCCGACTTGGACCATTTACAAAGTCACACTAACACACAGAATGAATGAATGAATAAATACAGGCAAGATCCCAATGGGATGAGCGGAGAAGACGGTACAGACGAAGAATAGCGCTGGAGAGGAGTCTTCTTAGTCGTAGAAATAGAGCCAGGGCTTAACCCAGCAGCTAAGGCGATCGTGGGGCAGACTTGAGAACAGGAATAGCAGGCTTTCCTGTTGGTGAGACTTCTTAGTGATTTGTGATAGTGGAGTCGTCGTCTGCATTCTTGATGTAGTTGAATGTTGATGTGGGGATCAATTTTATATACGTTCGTTTGTAGTTAATACGAGAGTCTTTTACTATCTGTTCTAAGATTTCGATGAGTTCAGAAACAGATGCGTAGGGGTAACCTTTGTTGGTGAACTTAACGTCCCCTGACGTATATACGAACTCAAGGTGGCTGGATTTACATCAATGGTAAAGTTCCTGTTGTGTGCATAGTAGACGATGTTTTTCCATTTGAGGTGCGGCTGGTTGTGTCTTGTACTAAATCGTAGTGTGAAGCAAATGTTGGTGTAGGCGGTGATGTTCTGGTCGTCTTAGCAGGAGTGGATAGTGTGGATGTGGAGGTATCTGAATGGGCGGCGGCTGTTGAGTTTGCAGTAGGCTGGGAGGTCCCTGATTTGTTGGTTCTGGAGTCTTTTGGAGATATCAGAGGCATTTCATTGGTTGTGAATGGAGTGCCGTGACTGGAAGTAAGTGGTGTTGGTTGTGATGGTGGTGGAGCAGCGTCGTGAGATTGATTTGCAGGTGGAGAAACGATGACAGGTTGTTGGTTATTGTTGAGTATCAGTGAAGATGGTGGAGATGTTGGGAATTTGAACTCTGGCATGTTATTTAACTTGAGGAGTTCATTTATGGATGAGTTAAAGGTTCCAGGAACAGCAGCATTGTGCATATGAGCATATATCATACAGTAGTATATGGTGGTTGGGTCACAATCAGGTGCGATGGTGGCAGTGGAGGGTTGATTCGAAGCTTGGAGAATTTTTGTTGTGGTAGCTTGTAGTTTCGTAATAGCAGCATAGGTGGGTGATTTTGAAGATGACTTTTTCTGTGCTACTTCTTGGGTCTTCTTCATAATGTCTTTTCTATTTGGACATTTAGCGGCTAGAGTGTGATGATCGGTGCTTTTACAGTTGAGACAAGTTGGTGTTGGAGGTTCAGAGACGGGGCATGACCGAAAATCATGTCCTTCATTACCACATGTTGTGCAAAACTTCCTGTCCTTCACTGGACAGTCTCTGGTGTTGTGTGCATAAGAGTAACAATTCCAACATTGAGGAATGTAATGGTATCTCTCAGCTTCGATGTGTGTGGGGCTGATGAAGTAATAAAATACTGCAATACCATCAGCCAATGCAGTGGCAGCCATATTTACATCGGTGAACGTGATTTTGAGCATGGATGGAGCTGTAGGTATTTTCATAATGCTCTCGACTTTGGCCCATGAGTTTTGATTTTCAATGGACGTCTTGAGTTCGTCTATAGGTTGAACTGTAAGAAGCTTATCAAGTTTCTTAAGGAAGACTGACCTTCTTGCCCTGAGACCTGGAGATGACATGACAGTAAATCCTCGACCTGCTAGAGTGGTGGTGGCTGTTGTAGTGAGTAGCTTTTCTGTTTCTTCATCGTCGCTGCACACTACAATAAATGCTTCCTTCAGGGTCAGTATGGTGTTGAACTTCACTTGTAACACACTTCTAACGCAAATTGCTAGAGCAAGTTTTGAAGAATCGTTCACAGTGCCACTGTTTGGTTTGATCTTGACTCGATTTCCATAGCTCATCGTGATGTCCAATTTAGGATGGTGATGACTGTATAAAATTCCCCTCCCCAACGGGGATCGCAGGGAGACTGAATGCCAAGAATCAGAGCTGCTGGAAGATCAACACGACGAGCAGGACAAACACAGATGCCATGACGATGTTGTTATTGTTAGGCTAAGACGATGACGAGGAGTAAGACGATGATGTTCACAATCTTGATGACTGCTGGACACTGTGTCGACACCTAACACACAGAACAGGTGGAAGGGGTATTTATAGGCAGGCAGACAGGGGAGGGTACAAGAGAGAGGGGTAATAATGGAGGTGGTAGTAGAAGTGGTAGTAGTAGTGGTAGTGGAGTCAGTCATATTCTAGGAAAGGAGCACTGCAATGAAGCTGGCGGCCCGCATGGGTAGGACGAGAACAAAGAGGGAGGAAAAGGCGATTAAAATAAATGGTCCAAGTCGGGCCGAAACGTCGTCGTAAACTCCTCTCTTTTTATATGTGCGGGTTGTGTGTGTATTGTTCCAGTCACGGTATTGTGCCTTTTTTGTTATTTAGGCTACTCACATTTGTCATCAGCCAGTCCCTATATAGACTATGAGCTGGTATGTTATGGTAAATTACTATTCATTCATATACAGTAGAAAGCTATACAATTCTTCCCACATGATTCTAATGCACAATGGGACACTAATAATTATTCTCACGTCCTTCTTCTGTATTAATTCAAGTTTATTAAGCAAAGCTTGTGGAAAGTTAATCAAATGTAGGGCATGATATTGGATGAAAAATCTTATGTACATTTTGTAGAACAACATTAAATATTTGACGTAGATGCCAATATTCTTCCCTTCATATGTTGTAAGTGATTTTAAGTGTCTCTTTAAGCCTGTAGTGAAGGTGACTTGTATCACTGTTAATTTCAGCTACTAAATATTTGCGTTGTTGACAGAACTCAAGAGAAGCGTTATTGATTTAGAAGGGCAGCAGATTGTTAAAGCAGACATTGAACCATAATATTTAGATCTTGTATGTGGATATTTGAAGACCATTGTCGATGCTGCTAGCTGGCAAGGCATCAAGAAGAGTTTGTATGTTGTTAGCTGTACTAGCCAAGATGCAGGAATCTGCATAGCAAGTGTGAGCCTCATCATCTAGTGTAAAGATACCTGACAAAAGCTTGTGCATCATATTAAGGAGTGTAGGGCTGTGTACTCCACCATGAGGTAGGCCCAAATCAAATTAGGTTCTGGTAGTACTCATGACACTTTTGTATATGACTGAGGATGATCTATTGTTCAGGTATCCTTGGATCCCTCTGACGCCAAACTGACCACTTGTTCCAAAATAATTCTCTGATGGCTGTATCTGCAGCATCTCTGAGATCAATAAAGTGATGTAGAAAGAAGGGACAGAGAAGGGAAGTGGTTTGGAGAGTGGGAGGGTGAGTGAACTGGATGTGGTGACAGGCAGAAGCAGGGGTAGGGAAGGGTAGATGAGCAGTGGGTGGGTCGTGGGCAGTAGGCAGACACATATATGGGGAAAGAAAATGTTTAAGGTAATAAAGAAGCAAATAAGAAATAAAATAAAAAAAGAGGTGTAAATGAAGAGGGAAAGTTGGCTGAGGTAATTACACCAACATGGAAACCAAAAAATACTGACCATAGTGGTCGTGGGGGGGCCCAGGCAGTTCCCAGTACCCATTGGAAGCCTTTCTGGTTTACCAGACGCTTTGGATTCGGCGACATCCTTCCATAGAACCAGTCGTACAATAGGCTATTTCAGCACTATTTGTATTCCAAATGAATAATTGGTCAAGTTGTTATCTGAAGTGTTGCTTCAGCTAGCACACACACGCTACACTAACACTGAGTGTTGCTTCAGCTAGCACACACACGCTACACTAACACTGAGTGTTGCTTCATCTAGCACACACACGCTACACTGAGTGTTGCTTCAGCTAGCACACACACGCTACACTGAGTGTTGCTTCAGCTAGCACACACACGCTACACTAACACTGAGTGTTGCTTCATCTAGCA
>WNWK01015214.1:0-48601 GCA_009830355.1 Cherax destructor
GGGAGTTGACACAGTTACTTTTGCTGATGAACTGTCTTATGGGAGATTCTAAGAAAAGTTGCAAAGGTTAGTGGACGAGTTTGGGAGGGTGTGTAAAGGAAAGAAAGTTGAAACTGAACATAGATAAGAGTAAGGTGATGAGGTACCAAACATTTAAATAAAGAAAATTGGATATCACATTGGAGAGGGATTATGGAAGAGGTGAATGTTTTCAGATATTTGGGAGTTGGACTGTCAGCGGATGGGTTTATGAAGGATGAGGTTAACCATAGAATTGATGAAGGGAAAAGGTGAGTGGGCATTGAGGTATCTGTGGAGACAAAAACGTTATCTATGGAGGCAAAGAAGGAATGTACGAAAGTATAGTGGTACCAACCTCTTATATGGGTGTGAAGCTTTGGTTGCAAATGTTGCAGTGAGGAGGCGGCTGGAGGCAGTGGAGATATCCTGTCTAAGGCATGTGTGGTGTAATATTATGCAGAGAATTTGGAGTGTGGAAATTAGGAGAGGTGGGGTTACTAAAAGTATTAGTCAGAGGCTGAAGAGGGTTGTTGAGGTGGTTTGGTCATTTAGAGAGAATGGATCAAAGTAGAATGACTTGAGGTGTATAAATCTGTAGGGAAGGAAGCGGGTAGGGGTCGTCCTCAGAAAGGTTGGAGGGAGGGGTAAAGGAGGTCTTGTCTGTGAGGGCTTGGACTTCCAGCAAGCATGTGTGAGCGTGTTAGATAGAGTGAATGGAGACGAATGGTTTTGGGACCTGACGGCTGTTGGAGTGTGAGCAAGGTAATATTTTGTGAAGGGATTCAGAAACCAGTTAATTGATTTAGTTGGACTTGAGTCCTGGAAATGGGAAGTACAATGCCTGCACTTTAAGGAGGGGTCTGAGATAGTGACAGTTGGGGACTTATTCTCAGCTGTCGTATCTGAGCACCTTGCAGTGATTATGTATAGTGTGGTGAAAGTGTTGAATGATGATGAAAGTATTTTCTTTTTGGGATTTTCTTTTTGGGTCACCCTGCCTCGGTGGGAGACGGCCGACTTGTTGGAAAAAAATGTATATATATATATATATATATATATATATATATATATATAACACACACACATACCCTTGACACAATGGGCGGCAGTGATGACATGTCTGTGGTCGACAAGTGTACCAGCACAGACGTACACGTTGTCAAATCCTTCCTTCTTCAGCACCGCTGCCTGCCACAGTACTCCCCTGCCATCAAAGAAATTAACACGTTATTATTGCAGACTACTTTGTTTATTCCATTCAGTTCCTTGCTGTCTTCTCCAGCATTTAGGCGCCTCCTTGAAGGTCCGGTAGGTGTATCTAGGTAGTCTGACTCTCTTATTAAAGTGATGAGGGATCGAACCTCCTCCACTCCTTGTACTCAAGTTGAATGACCCACACGGATTTAGCACTTCACTTAAATTAAAAATAATAATTATAACTCAGGTTATTATGGCTAAGGTAATTACAGGCTAAAGTTATTACAAGTTAAGGTGATTACAAGATAAGAAATGTTAAGTGAGCTAATGTGTTAGGAATTTATGCATGAAAATTTCCTAAAAAAAAATACAGTAATTAGGAATATTTAAGTAATATGAGATTATAACCCATATATGTTAATTATGAAGATTCCCCCCCCCCCAAAAAAAAAAAGCTTGAAAACCTCTAAAATTTAAATAGTACCTGTATATTGCAAATATCAACTACTGTTTAAATAACAAATAAAAACAAGCATTTTATTTCTTTGTGCAGTATAAAAATGTAGTTTGCATGTAATTAAATATGTCAAACACAAAAGAAAGCCACTAACATGCATGTGAATTTCGGGGATTTGACTGAATTCTGATACAAATACTACAACCAACGTTACTGCCTCTTGTCTTGTTGTTGTTTTTTCTGCTTGCTACAAAGCACGTCAACCCACTGCTTGCTACAAAGCACGTCAACCTGCCAAAGCACGCCCACTCGTACAAAGCACGTAACCTGCTTGCTACAAGCACGTCAACCCACTGCTTGCTACAAAGCAGTCAGCACTTCTTTAAACACGTCACCCTGCTTGCTACAAAGCACGTCAACCCACTTCTTGCTACAAAGCACGTCAACCCACTTCTTGCTACAAAGCACGTCAACCCACTTCTTGCTACAAAGCCGTCAACCCACTGCTTGCTACAAAGCACGTCAACCCACTTCTTGCTACAAAGCACGTCAACCCACTCTTGCTACAAAGCACGTCAACCACTGCTTGCTACAAAGCACGTCAACCACTGCTTGCTACAAAGCCGTCAACCCACTCTTGCTACAAAGCACGTCAACCCACTGCTTGCTACAAAGCACGTCAACCACTGCTTGCTACAAAGCACGTCAACAACTGCTTGCTACAAAGCACGTCAACCACTCTTGCTACAAAGCACGTCAACCCACTTCTTGCTACAAAGCACGTCAACCCACTGCTTGCTACAAAGCACGTCAACCCACTGCTTGCTACAAAGCGTCAACCCACTTCTTGCTACAAAGCACGTCAACCCCTCTTGCTACAAAGCACGTCAACCCACTTCTTGCTACAAAGCACGTCAACCCACTGCTTGCTACAAAGCACGTCAACCCATTCTTGCTACAAAGCACGTCAACCCACTTCTTGCTACAAAGCACGTCAACCCACTTCTTGCTACAAAGCACGTCAACACACTGCTTGCTACAAAGCACGTCAACCCACTTCTTGCTACAAAGCACGTCAACACACTGCTTGCTACAAAGCACGTCAACCCACTTCTTGCTACAAAGCACGTCAACCCACTTCTTGCTACAAAGCACGTCAACCCACTTCTTGCTACAAAGCACGTCAACCCACTGCTTGCTACAAAGCACGTCAACCCTTAGCTAAACGTCAACTTTGCTACAAAGCACGTCAACCCACTGCTTGCTACAAAGCACGTCAACCCACTTCTTGCTACAAACACGTCAACCCACTCTTGCTACAAAGCACGTCAACCCCTGCTTGCTACAAAGCACGTCAACACACTGCTTGCTACAAAGCACGTCAACCCACTTCTTGCTACAAAGCACGTCAACCCACTGCTTGCTACAAACCACGTCAACCCATTCTTGCTACAAAGCACGTCAACCCACTCTTGCTACAAAGCACGTCAACCCACTGCTTGCTACAAGCACGTCAACCCCTTTCTTGCTACAAAGCCGTCAACCCACTGCTTGCTACAAGCACGTCAACCCACTTCTTGCTACAAAGCACGTCAACCCACTTCTTGCTAAAAACACGTCAACCCACTTCTTGCTCAAAGCCGTCAAACCACTGCTTGCTACAAAGCACGTCAACCCACTGCTTGCTACAAAGCACGTCAACCCACTGCTTGCTACAAAGCACGTCAACCCACTTCTTGCTACAAAACACGTCAACCCACTGCTTGCTACAAAGCACGTCAACACACTGCTTGCTACAAAACACGTCAACCCACTGCTTGCTACAAACACGTCAACCCACTGCTTGCTACAAACCACGTCAATACACTGCTTGCTACAAAGCACGTCAACCCACTGCTTGCTACAAAACACGTCAATACACTGCTTGCTACAAAGCACGTCAACCCACTGCTTGCTACAAAACACGTCAACCCACTGCTTGCTACAAACCACGTCAACACACTGCTTGCTACAAAACACGTCAACCCACTGCTTGCTACGAACCACGTCAACCCACTGCTTGCTACAAAACACGTCAACTGACCGAATTCAGCGTCGCCTTCCTCGTGACGGGGACATTTATGCGGCCGTTGAGCTTGGCAGTGTTGTGAAGGCCACAGGAGCCTCTGCGGCCGCTGTAAGAGTTGAAGTTGGAGGAGGAGGCTCCCTGGTGGAGCTCTGGGCTGCAACACACCTCAAATACGCCGCAGTTCATGCCAGCAACACCTCCCGACTGACGCTGAAAACATGTACTGCTATTATTAATGTCTAAAATATTTTAGATTCGTATTAAAAAAAAAAAAAATGCACTAACATTAATACAGAACATATAATATTTATGTTTGTATTCTAGACTTAAAACAAATATAACAATATTTATGCAGTACCTATAATATTGCCGACTACTATTCTAGACTTAAAACAAGTACATTAACATTAATGCAACTATTTGTGACATTTTTATTGTAATATTATTATTTATTATTTCTGGCTAGACCTTAAAATATTTGTGCTATTTCTTGTCTGTTAATGGGGGGTCATTCTAATATATTAGCCCATATAGTAAGTGTATGGTGCCTCACCCTTTCTGATGTAATTATACAATAAGTATTGAGATGTTGATACTTATACCACATTAATTAGTTTGAGTGACATTTACAGACTTAAAGTTCGATTCTTATATAAAAAATCAGCTTAATGTAAACTTATCAATGTCAGAAATGACACAGTTCAATATACTATTTTCCAGTTCGTTTAATTCGTATTATAATTATTTATTTATTTCCTGCTCATACTATATTTAAGTACAAACATTTTCTTAAATTATTAATTTTAACTATAAGTCGAGAAGATGAATAATATAAACAAATATAATACTCATGATAACGACTCAGGGATGAATATCTGGGGAGAGGCGATGTGTATATAGCTCGTCCTCTGTACCTGCTCTGTACCTGCTCTGTACCTGCTTTGAACCTGCTCTGAACCTGCTCTGAACCTGCTCTGTACCTGCTCTGTACCTGCTCTGTACCTGCTCTGTACCTGCTTTGAACCTGCTCTGAACCTGCTCTGTACCTGCTCTGTACCTGCTCTGAACCTGCTCTGTACCTGCTCTGTACCTGCTCTGTACCTGCTCTGAACCTGCTCTGTACCTGCTCTGTACCTGCTCTGTACCTGCTCTGTACCTGCTTTAGAACTGCTCTGAACCTGCTCTGTACCATACTTTTACTTCATCTGAACCTGCTTGATAATCTGCTTTACCTGTTTGTACAATTCGGTCTGAACCTGTGCTCTGTCCTTTCTCTGTACCTGCTCTGTACCTGCTCTGTACCTGCTTTGAACCTGCTCTGAACCTGCTCTGTACCTGCTCTGTACCTGCTCTGAACCTGCCTGTACCTGCTCTGTACCTGCTCTGTACCTGCTCTGAACCTGCTCTGTTTCCTGCTCTGTACCTGCTCTGTACCTGCTCTGAACCTGCCTGTACCTGCTCTGTAATTGCTCTGTACCTGCTCTGAACCTGCTCTGTACCTGCTCTGAACCTGCTCTGTACCTGCTCTGTACCTGCTCTGTACCTGCTCTGTACCTGCTCTGAACTGCTCTGTACCTGCTCTGAACCTGCTCTGTACCTCTCTGCCTGCTCTGTACCTGCTCTTTACCTGCTCTGTACCTGCTCTGTACCTGCTTTGAACCTGCTCTGAACCTGCTCTGTACCTGCTCTGTACCTGCTCTGAACCTGCTCTGTACCTGCTCTGTACCTGCTCTGTACCTGCTTTGAACCTGCTCTGAACCTGCTCTGTACCTGCTCTGTACCTGCTCTGAACCTGCTCTGTCCTGCTCTGTACCTGCTCTGTACCTGCTTTGAACCTCTCTGTACCTGCTCTGTACCTGCTCTGTACCTGCTCTGTACCTGCTCTGTACCTGCTCTGTACCTGCTTTGAACCTGCTCTGAACCTGCTCTGTACCTGCTCTGTACCTGCTCTGAACCTGCTCTGTACCTGCTCTGTACCTGCTCTGTACCTGCTTGAACCTGCTCTGAACCTGCTCTGTACCTGCTCTGTACCTGCTCTGAACCTGCTCTGTACTTGCTCTGAACCTGCTCTGTACCTGCTCTGTACCTGCTCTGTACCTGTAGATAAAACTGTTAACTTTCTGGGTGTCCATCACATTATTTATATCATCGAAATGCTATGCATAATTATGAGCTTTACCGTTTGTACATATTCGGTCTGCAAACCTGTAAGTCCATTTGTGAAGTACCTTAAGGAAATAAAAATTATTTATCAAATATACTCCAACTTAGGTCTATCTCTTGCATAGGTTAACCCTCGACTTTTTTTTTTTTTGCGCAAGTTGGATTTAAATGGCATGCAATGGACAACTGTCAAGAAAAAGTTCATGTTGCAGAACAATCTGTCAAATATTTTAAAGCCCCACACAAAACAAAACTTTGTTCTATTAAAATCTTGTGCTGCAGTATGTGTCTTTTTTCACTTTCTTTATTAAAAAAACAACAACTAATTTGTCTCATGTTGTGTTATGGTTGATCCTAGTTTTTCAGGAGTACTAGAACACCATTTTGGCTTTTTAAAAGTCAATGCCTCCTCTAATATAATGCTGAATGACCCACATTGGTTTAATATTTTACATTTACTTGCGACTAAGAATATTATTCCTGGCTACGTCCCTTCTTATGTGCATCACAGTACATACACCTGGCAGTGCTGGGTTAACATATTGGTAAATATCAACATAAAGTGACAACACAACATTAACATAAATTAAGGTTTATATGTATTGATTGTTGGTTTCTTTTTGATGCATTTAATATGAAGAAATTTGGTGCGCAGCAGCCAACAATATGCATGTATTTAAACTTCTCAAAAATATTACTCATGAATAAGTCCACCCTCTTATTTTTTACCTAAAAAAATAAATTTAAAAACTAGACATAGACTTAAGTATATACAACGTTTATTTATTTTAGGATCGTGTTCACTTACCTAATAACGTTGAAGAACTCGGCCAAACTGTATATTACCGAGAAGTGTATATATTTCAGTATACCATATGCCGACACTCATTTTAATCCCAGTTTTAGGTATTAAATTAGTCGATAATAATAAGCAAGTAAAAGACGGCCATAATGATCCTCCTGCAGCCAACAGAATTGATATAAATTAACCAGATTGTCAATGGAACTATTCAGTTATTATTAAAAGTATTTTTTGACAATTCATATTTAAGTATTCTGTACACATATAATTAATGTTGTACCGTATGTTTTAACAATATAACTTGTTTGTATAATCCTCTGATGGTGAGCTGTAAAAAAAAATTATTGTTAATTGCCAGATTTAATATTGTTTTAATAACTATTCCCCTCAAGGGAGGTTCCTTGACGCTGGTGAGGGGCTCTTGATCTAGGGAATTGGATCTGTGCTCCAGTTCCCTGAATTAAGCCTGAATACCTTCCATCCCCCCTACCCACAGGGCGCTGTATAATCCTACGGGTTTAGCGCTTCCCCATGATTATAATAATAATAAAAATGTTTTAATTAACTTTGGACATGTTTTGTGTTTATGAGCGATGGTGAAGGCCGCACCACCCATACCTGGACACGGGAGGTTGAAATGGCGACATAAACACAAGGCAAAACAAGACTAATTTCAAAACATTTCTCTCAAAGTGAGTTATTTTGCAAGTCATGATTTGAAACAAAGCTCACCTTTGATAGAAAGAACTTATATAATAAATCTTGCTCTCTTATATCTTCGTATAACTCTCCTTGAACATATTTAATGCTTGAAAGTCACAAAACATCAGAGGTTAGTCAAACATGTGTTATGTCTATCGAAATGGCACATCGTATCGTAGGTTTACATCTATCATGGCATACCTGGCAGTAGCTGGCTAGTGTCTTGCATCTGAAGTAGTAGCAGAGACTTTCACGGAGACCAAGGAGATCGAGGGAAGGACGCCCAGGGAGGAGATACTGCTGGAGATGACTGTCATGCAGAGGAAGAGGCACCAAGCCAGCAGGGCCATGCAGTGCCGCAGACGACCCTAACTTGTCGACTAATGTCAGAGGTCGATGGTGTCGATAGGGAGAGAAAAAAGAAGAGGAGGCCACACTAGGAGACAGGGAGGTCATAGGTAGAGATAAAGAGGGATGGAGTTGCGAGAGAAATCCTTCTAAGGGTGAGGGAAACCCAACAGGAGGCAGAATGGAAGAAAAGGAACCTGAAAGACCATTGGGAGATCCTGAGAGGGAAGACGGAAGTTTAGGAGGGGCATTCAGGGCGAGAGATCCTAGGGGAAGGGAGGAAATTTGGAGGGGACCCCCACGATGCAGAGACGGGTGGAGGGGAGGGAATGTGTAAGGAACAAGGGCTGGGTTGCTACTGTGAGTGATGTCGATAGGTAGGTTGCTAAAGAAGGGTCCGAGGAAGCGTGGAGCAGCCTCATCGTCTTCGGAGAGACCAGAATTCTTCTCTACATTCTTCGACGATACCTTGTGAAACACACACGCTTCTACAGTTGTGGGTTCTCTAATTTTGGATTTTGCTGACTACAGCCATGTTTTAATACAGCAAGGAGCCTCCACTATAGCAGGGAATCTCCTTTACATGACATTATCGTATAACACGGATTGGTTTGAACACTATGTACTTTTAATTGTAAAATTTTATTGTATAAAAAATCTACACGCTATATTATATTCATATTTTATTCATATGCAATATGTAAATAGCAAAATGACATCGATATTTACAATTACAAAGCTTAATGTTATCTTAATAACAACAATAATAAACTACTGCTATAACCAGAGTCAGCTGGGTGGGAATTGCGGTGCATTTTCTAATTCTACGCTAGGCTCTTCTACAGTGCATCTATATCTTAATAATTTAATACATAAATACGAGGAAAAGCGCACTAACAAAATACAAACACATTAAAATTATTACAGGCTCTATCCTGCTATTGCTAAATATTATACAAACTAATAAAAGTGATGACAAAACTCATTTCCTGTTGAGATTCTGGTGACGTGATCCCAGCACGTAATTAAGGATGAAATTTTTTAAAGGGGTGGACCGGTAAGCCAGGGTAAGGCCTCGGTCAGATGACCAAAAGCTCCAGCGGCAAGTCGTCATATGACTAAGACCCACGTCCGGAAATAATTGTCCTCTTTCCTGACAAATCTTACCTAACCTAATTAGACGTAATAAATATACAAAAATGTCTGATGTTGTTATTGTCTTCTGCGTTGTCCCTTAAGGTTTATTAAACGTTTAAAAGTTGTTGCATTGATTTAAAGTTATTACCCAGTTGAAATGTTGAAAATGAAGTTAACAAAATGATGCTGAATGACCCATACGGGTTATGCGCTAGTTTATAATATTGTGTATTAATAAAAAATAATTAAAAACGTTAACACTTGGAAGATGTTAAGTCGTGTTGACATAAAAAGTTAATGATGCCAACACCGAGGTCGTTAGCGACACCTGCTCGTTGTTATTACGGTCTAACGTCCAGGATTCATAGCCGTTAATTCTTCTAAGAAATGCCTATCAAGAACTTTGAAACATTTAATACAAACGTCAGTGAACAAAAAAAATCATGAAGCCTTTGTTTTTATTATAAATTTTATATTTTTTGTAGCAAAATAATTTGTGGAAGTGGATGGGATACGTTAAGACTTCAGTTGACGAGGATGGGGTACGTTATGACTTAGGAAAAATGCTATATTTACGTGTCCGGGAACTTGAACCCGGAATCGGGTGCGCTATTCGCCGAGGACCTCGCAGAAAACACGGGATCGGAGGGGGAGAAAGACGGAGAGAAGGATGAGGAAGCAGGTAGACGAGAATCTAGAGTTACATGTGAGGAAAGAGGAAGAGAGGAGGAAGCGGCCTTGTCTCCGAGGTCAGAGCGGCCATATGGGCTGTAGCTGGGAGAGAAGCTGTTACTGTAAAAGGAGTCGTCTTGGTCGTGGAAGTGGGTGTGTTGGTGCTGGTGGACGGTTCCCAAAGGTTTCTGGTAGCCAGAGTTAAACACTGGCTGAGGCGTGTATAAAGGCTTGGCAGGTACATAAGGAGGGGTGTATCCTCCATAAGCTTCGTTCTTTCCATATACAGTAGTTGGGTAATAACCGCTTCCGGAGTATTGACCTGCATAGTAGCCGCCACCAGGATAGGAACTTCCTCCAGGGTAATAGCCCCCACTCGGGTAGTAGCCAGCGCCTGGGTAAGATCCGCCACCAGGATAATACCCACCGCTGGGGTAGTACCCACCACCAGGGTAGTACCCACCACCAGGGTAGTATCCACCTCCGGGGTAGTAACCACCGTCTTTATGAGGATCTAAACCATATTTGATCTTATCCTTAAGACCCTTAATGGCCTCGATTCCTTTAGCATTAGGTGTTACCAACAGGTCCAGTGATGGGTTCAAGATGGGTCGTCCATCCAATTTTGCAATTTTAAATCCGACGAAAGGATTGATAGAGACGGGGCCAAGATCCAAGCCCAGGGGATTGCTGTCACCGTAGGGACCATATCCGCCACCAGTGGGTAAACTACCAAAATTAACCCCAAAAGAAGGAACCAGGCCTGGCCCCTTGAAGCCGTCCAACCCACTACCAGTTAAGGGATTACCTATGGCACCACCTAAGGGATTACCGAAGGCACCACCTAATAGTCCACTAAGAAACCGCTGCAAGAAGACATTCTTATGAGAGGCAGTGGGAACAAGGTGAAACAAAATATCGAAGCCACACAGCATGCAGTGGCTACATTATATAAACATTATAATCACAAGAGTGAAAAGATGAAAAAAATTGTTGGTAACGAACTGTGGGTGAAAATACTGTGAAAGAAACTGCTACTGAGAGTGCTTTACAAAATCCTACTCAGCTGTTGGAGCTGCTAAAATAAGTCTAGTTATTGTGTGAGATGCCCCACTCAACAACCAGTATATTTCAGCAGTGGTAGCTGTTAAGGCAAACCTATGCCAGGTAATAACTTACGGGAGTCGTCTCTTCTTTAACTTCTTCCTTAGTAGAAGCGGGAGATTCGCGGCGCGAGCGGAGTTTCTTTGCTACATCTTTACATTCTTTATAAACAACCTCTTTCTGAAACATGCAACATAACACACATGATAAATATTAGTAAAAAGGGAAAAATACTTTTCTGTTAGTAAAGTTCTTACGTTAGTGAGTAGATTCCTGAGGTACTGCTGGTTCACCGCCTGCTGGCCCTTAAGGTATTGAGTCTTGTCCTGAACCAAAGCTTCTCGCTGGCTCTTAGGGTATTGTTGAGTAGTGCCCAGAACCAAAGCTTCTTGCTGGCTCTTAGGGTATTGTTGAGTAGTGCCCAGAACCAAAGCTTCTTGCTGGCTCTTAGGGTATTGTCGAGTAGTGTCCAGAACCAAAGCTTCTCGCTGGCTCTTAAGGTATTGTTGAGTCGTATCCTGAACCAAAGGGTATTGTTGGGTCATGTCCTGCATCAAAGCATCTCGCTGGCTCTTAGGGTATTGTTGGGTCATGTCCTGCATCAAAGCTTCTCGCTGGCTCTTAGGGTATTGTTGAGTAGTGTCCAGAACCAAAGCCTCTCGCTGGCTTTTAGGATATTGTTGAGTAGTGTCCAGAATCAAAGCTTCTCGCTGGCTTTTAGGGTATTGTTGAGCAGTGTCCAGAATCAAAGCTTCTCGCTGGCTTTTAGAGTATTGTTGAGTAGTGTCCACAACCGGTTCTCGCTGGCTTTTATGGTATTGTTGAGTAGTGTCCAGAACCAATGCTTCTCGCTGGCTCTTAGGGTATTGTTGAGTCATATCCTGCATCGCAGCATCTTGCTGGCTCTTAGGGTGTTGTTGGATAGTGCCATGCATCAAAGCATCCTTCTGGCTCCTGAGGTACTGTTGGGTCACGTCATGCACCAAGCCCTCTCTCTGACTTCTAAGGCTGGATGGATCATTAGAGTCCGCTGAGAGCTCCATGGGTCTGGGTGTTGTGCCTGAAAGAGGTTCTTCAGACAAGGCCAGTGAAGGCTTTACATTGCCATTGGCGGGGCCCTGAACAGTCAGGGCACTGCCAACAATGTTAATATTGGGATAAGGGGTCTTCTGAAGAGCTGCAAAGTTTTCTTCAAGAGTAATAATATCTGCATCGTGTAGGAAGAAAGCAGAATCAAAGATAGACTCATCGGGAAACAATTCTCTGCTGTGTTTTAGCGAGCGATCCTTTAAGGTCCCATTTATCTGGTCTAATGAACGATCTTGTGAAGGCATAGCCATTTGATTCAGCGAGCGGTCTTGTGAGGGCATAGCTAACTGATCTAAAAAGACTTGGGTATCTCGTCGGTTACGCAGTTGGGAATTACTGTTGTTGGATAGTACCCCGTTAACGGAAGGCGAGTTACGAGGGTCCTGAAGGGCGCTCAGATCTTGCCTGGCAAAATGGGAAGGAGCAGTGGGATACTGTTGTTGTGGGCACTGGCCGACAGGGACGCAGGTGCAGGAGAGCTCCCTAGGTCGACCTTCTCCGAAGGGCTCCCTCTCGCTCCTGACGAACTCCCTGACATCATCTAAATCAGAACTGTACTCGTTAAATGGCGTGCCAAATATGTCATTAAGAGGCAGTGGCAGGGGTTTCACACTCAAGTCATTCTCCTTTTCAATTTTGTAAATGGAGTTCTTGATGTTTGCGTCTTCTTTCCCCGGAGCATATGAAGCTGATGAGAAGGATGTGTCAGAGCTAGAAAGAAAATTTGTGTCATACCCAGTGCCCAGACTAGAAATTCCATAACTGCTTCCTCCGGCGCCTCCACCGTCATATCCAGTGCCCAGATTAGTGCCCTCTATGATTTCATAGTTTACTCCTCCACTGCCACCACCGCTGCTATCATACCCAGTGCCCAGACTAGCGACCCCAAAGTTGGCACCTCCAGTGCCACCACCGCTGTTACCGTACTCATCTCCTGAAACAGCAACCCCAAAACTGGATCCTCCGGTGCTACCGCCGCTGTTACCATACCCAATGCCTGGACTAGCAACTCCATAGCCAATTCCTCCAGTGCTTGCACCGTTGATACCATATCCGGTGGCAGGACTAGCGACTCCATAGAGTCCTCCTGAGCCAATGTTGTCCAGCTTGTAAGTGTGTTGGTGGATGTGGATGTGCTTGACTGTTTGCGTGTTTCCCCCAGAAACCGACGATCCTTCATACGCTGCCAAGGGCCCCTTTGTCCCACCATGTGACACAGGTGATGGAGCGCTGTGTACAATGGAGGAAGCCTTGGGAGCACCGTACGTGGGGTCAGACGGGGCACTGGCGGTATTGTAATGGGAAGAACCACCATGGGAGGAATCACTCTGAAAGGAACCACCATGGGAAGAACCACCATGGGAAGAACCACCATGGAAGGAACCACCATGAGAGGAACCAGGATGTGAGGAGCCACTATACTTGGAACCACCATAGGAAAAGCTCCCTTGCGAGGAACCACCATGAGAGAAACCACCTTGGAAGGAGCCAACTTGCTTGGAAGTGCTATAAGAAGAGCCACCATGGAAGGAACCACTACCCCCACCAACAGGCCCTGGGGGTGTCTCGCCGTAGGAGACGTAGCGATGCTTGTTACCGTGGAAAGTGGTGCCGTAACTGCTGCCGAGACCATAGCTGCCGCCGACACCATGGCTGCCGCCGACGCCATGACTGCCGCCGACGCCATGGCTGCCACCGCTGCCGTGGTTATATGGGAGGGCTGGGATAGGCTTACCCATAGGCCGGATCACAACAGGCTGTATGTACCGAATCTCGTGGGGGTCCGCCGGCTTGCCGTAGTGATGGGTGGGTAGTCTGTGCCCCTTGTCTCCACACTATGAGCCATTCTTCATGTTAGTAATGTTAATATATAAGCAAATACAGACTGGACCCGATATCATTATGCCATATCACATGCCTTAATGATGCCGGATCTTTATTAATAGAGGTTTTATTAGCATATACTTTCATGTGTAACATAATCATGAAAACAATTTACTACGTATCGAATCTGAACATTGATTATATATGCCTTGCAAACTTAAACTGAATATTTATTTCAAGCTGTCATTTCCTGAGTTTAGAAGACAAAGTCTAAATAATTACTAAAAAAAATATTAAAACTTCCTGGATTTCTTCTTAAATTATGTCTAATACTGATATACCGAAGTGACTCGAAGACTCAGATTTAAATTACATGTATTACTGGTATATTGTTCTGTAAGAGAAAGTTAACAATTCAGGTTGCGTATGACGTCCTCAGGTTTGTAAAAAATATATACAGGAAGCAAGAAAAAGATTACTAAGCAAAACAAAAGTTTCGGGCAGCGTCCTCATTGGCAGAGCTGCCAGACGTAAGCTAAGATCTATATATAAATAAAAATCATCCCAGACGAGGTCCAATTCTAATATAATCTTCAAAAATAAACTGTAATTTAATAGAATTTTATGATGTAAACTAAAAAAATATATGAGTTATGAATACTATATATTATTAGATAAAAAAGAATCAAAGAGCATATCTGGAAAAAGTGAAAGTGGGTGGCGTCACCCCTTCCTTCTGCTCCGACCCTTTATGTTCTTCCACATCACTCACCCCTCTTGTGCCCCACCCATCCACCCCTCCCTTTCTCACAGTCTAGCTAGTGTCACCAAGATTAGATTTTGCCACCGAAGTGGCTACTTTATTTTGCACCCCATATCCATCCTGTGGACGCTAGCGTAAGAGCATATGGGTACACAAAAGGCCCATCCTCTGTTTTGTTCTCCGAAATAAACAGATCCCTACATATTACCGCACATGTTTAATTATATATGCGGGATATGAGGGATGCTTATGAGGGTAATTACCCGCATAAATATCCCTCGTAACTGTGTCTATTCTTACACCTACCCAATCTCCATCAAGCCATTAGTTTATCATTATCTCAAAAACTATTCTATGTAGTCCTTTGCAACCAAACTATTCAAGTTCTATTGAAATTCCCGGGTTGCTGATCAGGGTCTAGTGAAACTTATCACTAGACGTTCAATAAAATCGTATTTGGGTCAGATGTATGTGACTAAAGCCCTTATGTGTGGATATCCAAGAATAAATCTTGAAATGGAATAATTTCTTCAACAGGTCGTGCGTAATGCATCCTCTCCTATACCCCTCCTCCCTACCATTTAGTCTTTAAATGCAAAACTATGATGGTTCTAGCTATCTAACCTCCTATTCCAGAATCCTTTTGTGTGCTCTAGATATACACCTTATGGCGCATCAGAACTACGCATATCTTTCTCCTATACGATGATTCAAATCATAATCAGTTCGTTAATACAACTCCTTTGTACCATCCATCCCAAGTCCCTTTTCTCACTATTCATACCCCTCAAGGGAGGTTCCTTGACGCTGGTGAGGGGCTCTTGATCTAGAGAATTGGATCTGTGCTCCAGTTCCCTGAATTGAGCCTGAATGCCTTCCATCCCCCCCCCACAGGCGCTGTATAATCATACGGGTTTAGTGTTCCCCATGATTATAATAATAAACTCTTGCTCTACCTTCTCCCCCTCACTTTCTTACCCCATTCCTCCAGCCCCTAACCTCAGTTAGATTCTAGACAGAAATAGAAGAATCTCGAGAACTGGGTCCCTTGTGTGTCAGGCCACAAGGTCTGTTATATCTTTCTACTTACTACCATTCCTCGACACTCACATTAAAGCCTAGGCCAACGGAGCATAATTTTTTCTTGAGAGGACCAATGAACCTGGCTTCCGTGTCGGAGGGCGCTGCCTCCAAGGACCGTGAATCCGTGTCTGATCCTGGGGACGCCACCTCTAAGGACCGTGGATCCGTGTCTGGTCCTGGGGAAGTTGTAGACACAGGTGACACGTACGATCCATCCTGTGTAGATACCAACATTTTTGTGACTGAACAGATATGTTCTATTTTTTAACATTGATAATCACCTTTTCTATGGTAGTATGGATAGTTGAAATATAATAATTCGTTTATTTACATTTTTTACCATTATTAATGTTGTTGACAAAGGTACACAGGATTTAGTTTCACTCAACTCACCTCATCCACAGAAGAATACGAGGAGGAGGAGAAGGAGGTGGAGGTGGAGGAGGAGGAAGTGACGACGGAGGAGGCGGAGGCGGGGCCAGGAGCTGGAGTTTGCTCCTCCTTCCACTTCCAGGTGGCCTCCACCTGCGTCACCACCATCACCGCCGCCAGCACCGCCGTCAGCACCGTCAGCGCTGACCACCGCATCATATCCTGAACCACAAACGTCATGTCACTTTCACTCGCGTCTCAGTTATATTAATTTAAAATATTATAACACAAAAAATGGAGATCATCCTCTAGGTGAAAACGAAAGCTTAGTATTTAATCAAGAAAAATTTTGTACTATATTTTTCTCCAGGTATGCCTATTAGGCTATCGCCTAAAATGGTATGTAACTTCACGGTTTTGATAATTAAGCATCAGTTGCTAATAATAATATTTTTTTTCTTTCTCTGGTGATATACTAGGCACCAGTATATCACCAGAGCCTCACATCAACCTAATAACCTCGGCAACCAAATCTGAGAGTGGTGGCCTTCAGGAATCTCTAACAAAGCGTCATCACGGGCGCTTTATACAACATAGCAGGCCTAAGAGCATCCCCAACCAGCATGGAACGACACCGGGAAGCATGCTAGAAACTGAGAAAGCAAAATATCCAAGTTATAATGCAACGAGACTAGTCCCAGTGCTAAGTGGAATGAGCTACGAAGAGAGGCTAAAGGAATTGAATCTAACGACCCTGGAGGACAGAATGACGTGGGAAGACATGATAACAACATACAAAATACTCGGAGGGTAGATAGGGACATGCTGTTTAAGAGGCGGGAAAGAGGCACTTTGGGGCACAGCTGGAAATTAAAGACATGAGCACAGATGTCTGAATATTTAATTCCAGAGGCAGAAGTGAATTGTCTAAAAGTATGGAGGTAGATTTATACATAGTTTTAAGAATAGGTCTTAGGGTACGAGGCTTGGAAAGAGCGAATCCGGCAAACAGCAAGTTGAGAGGCGGAGCCAGAAGTTAAGACTCGATCCCCGCAACATATAAGGCGAGTACACACACACACGGGGCCAGGAGCTATGAATCGACCCCTGCAACCAGAATTAGGTGAGTACACACACGCACACACATTAATTTACTGTTTAAATTAAAATAATAATACTCTAATATATACGTTATCAGTTGTCTGTATTTCTCTTATGATGGTCATGTCATGTCTAGAAATTAATTCATCATAAAAAAAAAAAATCATTAGTCCGCCTCTGAAAAAATTCTAGTATCCTTTCGGTTCCACTTTTTTCTCTCAATTTACCCCTGAGGTCACTTGTTCCTTTTTAAAGTACTAATTGATCATGTCGATTTTTTTCCATATATTTTCGTGGCGTTACTTCCTATCATCCATCGTCTTAAGAATATTTAGTATTTGCCAGTATTCTTCGTAAGTGCGTCTCTGAGTCAGCCGATTGCAGAAAGAGAGCTGCAATATTTTTTTTTAAATCGGTGCTGCGCAATTTCCGGGAAAAGCTTTATAAAGCTGTATATGATGATACTGGAGAAGTTGGGGCAATTACATATAGTGAAAGTTTGTTTATGTGTGTGCATGTGAGTGTGTCCTGGAGGTGGGTAATGACACAACACTACCACGTTGCTCCTGCGTGACTACTTGCATCACAGGACCGGTTTATGACATGCCATAGTCACTGAGAAATATGTTTACCTACACATTCCTTGTGTACACAGACACGCACACATCAAGGACATGAACTTAGGAGAGGCTAATAACCCCCAGAGAGGCGATCCAACCAGTCTTATGTGATAGTCCCTTTGGTTCACATCTGAAGGAACTGGTTCAGTCCCCTCTCGAGTGGGATTGAACCAGTTCCTACACCTGTTACCTGGCAGTTAGTAGGTACCTGGGAGTTAGCCGACCGCTCTAGGTCGAGTTAAGGGGTAAGATGATCACAGAACCCCAAAGGAAATAAGCAAGACTGATTGGCTTTATTGGGTTGTACTGGATTGCTAATCCTCCAGGTTAATGATCCGAGTAAAATTTACTCGATGGGTATTCAAAAACCACCGCTTACCACCCTGTCTTCCTGATTCACTGCAACCACCATCCCTCACTCTCACTGTACCTTCCCCACTTCACCCACCCTACATTTCTTTTGCTGTACCACATCCTCCTCCCCCTCTCCTATTCTTCTCCATTCTCAACTCGCCTCCACTCCATCCTCTATCACCCTCGCTCTAGATCTTGAATACATAGTATTATTAATACGTTCGTATGGGAGCACAGAAAGATTAAAAGTAATACAGCTCCTTGGGAACGGGAAGGGTGGTAGGGGATAATTAGGTTTGATTAAGAGCCTTTTACTGGTATCAAGGCAGCCCCCTTCCTTGAAGGGTGAATACCTAGTTCATTAGGAGTGAGTTTGGAGAGATAAAGGAAAGATAAACAGTAAGCCAAACTTAGCCTCTTTAACTGTTTGTGATAATGACGCCCCTGCCTGGTAATTTTATAATAAAAATATGAAGGGAAAGTCAATACCGAATAAGGCCGATCCCTAGCAGTAACAAGCCTTGTGCAGAGGCGGCGTCAAGGGGACGGGGTAAGGGAGTCAAAAGCCCTGCAAAATGGAATCAAAAGCTCTCAAAATTCCATCAGCTGCTAGAGCTCCCCAAATAATAATAATAATAATAATAATAATAATAATAATAATAATAATAATAATAATAATTGCCTTAAGACAATTTCCAAAGCCTCCTCTCCCAACCAGACTGGCATGGGTTCCCTGATTTAATTTCTCTATAAAACTTCTGCAGCCGCCTCTTCATGTGTATATTTGTTGCATTTTTCATAAACTGCAGATACTATGCGAAGATAGAGTGAGTTGTGCTTCAGAGGTGAGAGCGTTGGAGAACTGGATGATGCCTGACTCTGACACATGCTGTAGAGCTGAGGTATGGGAGAAGAATCCTTGACAATGAAGATGCAGTAAGAATTATTCGTTGAAAGCATATGCTTGCTTAATTGTTTACCAACTGTTACTTATTGTTTAATTCATCAATTTATTTTAACTCAAAATCCTGTTGTACCGATTTTCATAGATTATTTTTTGTCAAAATGGGCTTCATCGTCAAGTTTTCAATTAACTTATTTTGCAAGTAGTCTACTGTTGGTTTATTCCGGGAATTAACAGTGGCGTTCCTCTCAGCTTATTAATAAACCGGAGTAGTCAAGCTGGTTTATTAGGCTTATGGTCTATCGACCACACAATGATCATAAAGGTAGGATGACGTGAACTACTAATCAAGAATACTTCAGTCCCTGAAACAGTTTAATTAAAGTCACAGCGTATATACACTGAGAGATAAACACCTCTCGCAATTATACCCTTATAGTGGTAATTTTTTTCTACCATAGCAATATATTCTAAACTGTTAGACCTCATATGCAGTTTCTATATGTCATCAAGTCATAAACTCAAAAACTTATATGAATAACAAGTGTGTTCCTGTAATGTGTTTCTGTTCAACTGCAACAATTAACCAACAAGACAGAAAGTCTAAATTTATTCCTTACAGTTAGGCTAATGTCACATGTATACTCAACTGGCCAATCAAATCAACAGGTATTGTTCGTATCTGAGAGATAGACAATTACAAATAGTTACGAAAGGTAATTATACATAAGCAATTACAAAAAGGTAACTGCATATATATAATTACAAATGGGCAATTACTAGTAGGCAAATATAAATAAGTTATTGCAAAGAGAATTACAAATAGACAATTACATGCGAGGAAGAACAGGGGTATTACTTTCAGTTGTAGGTTACCCACTGGAGGTAGTGTTGTGTGGGCAGGTGAAAGGTGAGTCAGTGAGCTGGACGACCTTTCTCCCCTTCCAAGGTACTTTGCCACAACAGGAACCTCCACCCACTCACACATTTTAAGACATCCTGTACTCCATTAGGACGAAAACCTGCCTTATGTAGGTCATGCTGAAAAAGCATTCAAAAACCTAGTACTTATACTAAAATATAACAATTAGCATTTTGGAAAGAATTAAAATTTAATCAAGGAAGGGAGTCATTGAACTCAAAGAACCAGGTCAGCTTTGCAGGGTTTATAATGAAAAATAGATGCAATAGTAGTAGTGTACCATTATTTGAGTATTATTGCCAGCGCCAGTCTTCAGTAGCTATATTATTCTACGTGAGTGACACAACACGTGGAATAATATTTCATAAGTTTTTATTGTTGTGGTGGTGGGTGTGGTTGTTAAGATACGATTTTTAACCCCGGAGGGTTAGCCACCCAGGACTGTCTGTCTTATTTCCACTGGGGTCCTCAGTCTTGTCCCCCAGGATGCGACCCACACCAGCTGACTAACACCCAGGTACCTACTTGCTAGGTGAACAGGACAACTGGTGTAAGGAAACGCGTCGAAATGTTTTTACCTCGCCGGGAATCGAACCCGGAACCTCCGAGTGTGAAGCGAGAGCTTTGCCAGCCAGGCCACAGGACCTGGTTGTTTCCTGGGGAAGCGTTGAAACCGTAGGTCTTACAGCATCTGAGGAGCGGAATGGAATGATCCAAGGAAGGGCAGTGTAGCTTCAATTCCTTGGATCAGGAGCCCTTCATCAGCATCAAGGCACTTTCTCCATAAGAGTTGGAAGTTTAAAAATATGACCTGTGCATCGTAACTCCAGATGTCTCAAGACTATAGCGAAGATGTTGGCCCACCTGCCCGAGGCGACCAGAAACAAATATGGTATTTTTTTCAAAATATGATCATGAGCATCCGGGTTAAACCCAAAGTCGTTTAAAAGGGTTGAAGGGTCAGACCCTAAGTCGTTAAGTCGGGTCTGCCCCGGAGCCCTTTAGGAAGGTGGGCGAGTTAAACCCGGATTCGTTATGAGGATCAGAGTCAATATGGAGGATCGGAGAATCAAATCCGAAATCGTTAAAGAGGATTAAGGTCGGAATCGTTAGGAATGATCGGAAGAACAACTGTGAAGTCGTTAAGGGGATCAGAGGATAAACACCGGAGTTGTTAAGAGGATCAGAGAATAAACACCGGAGTTGTTAAGAGGATCAGAGGATAAACACCGGAGTTGTTAAAAGTTATACCTGTATATATACATGCTCGTATGTATCCAAGTATGCATATGAGTATGTGGCTTTTGCATGTAGTATGTAAATACAAAGTTCACTCTCTTTCAGACATTTCAACAATGACGTTGTTCAGACAACTATAAATTCACAAAAAAAATTGTGAATGTTTTGGTGTAGTTTAGCAGAAATTTGAACAGAGCAAAAATAGCTCTTCATAACTTTACCGAATGTTTTACTTTAAAAAAAAGTAAACCATATATGGTACCTAAGACTTATAGATCTATAAGAGGGAATTACAAGTAGTTAGACTGTTGGGTTTAGTCCTGACTTTTTCTCTTCCACTTCAGCTCTTCCTCTCACCGGCTATTCTTCTTCTGTCCCCACTTCCCCCTCGCCCCTAGTGGGTCCTTACCTGAGAGTCTGAACTAACTAACTATCTATAAGAGTCAACTGGAAAAATCTATAACTGCCTAAGAAGTGAAACTGTCTCAAAAGAGTAAAATCAAACTGTTTTTCACCTTAAAGGAAGGACTACGTGTCTAAAAATATAACCATATAATTAAGAAATCAAAACAACATATACTGAAATAACATACATACCAAAATATGGCTCTAAATTATACGTCTAAGGAACAAAATAATTTGTGCAAACGCCAAAGTATAATAAAAACTGGTTAACACGAACGAATCCAACTGGAGATAACAAGGCTTCACACGTATGATTCATGGCTCAAGTGGTAGCACTTTCCCCTCACAATTGAAAGACTCGCGTTTGATCCTGGGACAAGTGGAACCATTGGGTATGTTTCCTTACACTTGTTGATCCTATTCACCTAGTAGGAAGTAGGTACCTGGGTGTTAGCCGATTGCTGTGAGTCGCATCCTGGGGAAGAGGATAAATAGTTTTCAATGGAAATAAGCCTAATTAGATCCTTGGGTTATCCTAATGTACTAACCCTGTGGGTTAATAGCTAATGTACTAACCCTGTGGGTTAATAGCTAATGTACTAACCCTGTGGGTTAATAGCTAATGTACTAACCCTGTGGGTTAATAGCTAATGTACTAACCCTGTGGGTTAATAGCTAATGTACTAACCCTCTGGGTTAATAGTGCCAATACAATCTTGGTCTTTAAAAAGTCCTCTTATTAAAATTTGGATTGTTGATGAGGACCTCAATGTAACGCTAAATATGTACAGAAAACTCCTCTGTTTTACCGTTTAATATAGTGTATCTATAATAAATTAAACAGTAGCCAACTAAATTTCAAGTTTTAAACAGACGTTTCTGTGCATTCTGGAACTTAATCAAGTAGCGAGTGAACCGAAATATATTATAGTTTTCGTTTAATAATGTTATAATATAGTTTTCTATAGTGTGCACTAACCACCTAGTTACTTCGGGTTTTCGATGACACAACTATTTAAGCACCGACACAGATATACAGACACGATTAAGACTCACGTCAAGTGGAAGTAAATGGTATAAAATTCCTTTTTAATTTTCCAGTCGCGTCAAGTTATTTTATCTGACGGGGATTAAGTAAGTTTATTGATGTATACACAAATACAGTTACATAGATTATCATACATAGCAGCACATGTGTAGAGAACCTAGGATAACCCAAAAAAGTCAGTGACTTATTTCCATTGGGGTCCTTTTAATACCTTAATATTATATACTGTAGGAGATTTATGTTATTATACTATAAAGGATATACTAGGAATAAGGTAAACAGAGTTATTTACATTTACATGTGTGTTAGCTAAAAAAATAAAAAATAATTCTCCTCTCTTTCTGTCGCTACATTCATTAGGTACCTTTTGGTTCTCTTCTTGAACTGGCTGATGCTATGACTGGCTTTGACATGTGCAGGCAGTCTGTTCCATTCCTTTATTGCTGTACAATAAAAGGTGTTTGAAGCCTGGCCACTGAGTGTGCTCTCTCCCCTTAGTACTATGACTGCTTTGGTTCCCAGCCTTGACAAAATTGGCAGCAAGATATTCTGGACACTGTTTGTGAGCAATTTTATAAACTTGATTCAACTTAAGTTGTTTTACTCTGTCTTCAATATTCAGCATATCCTATTGTTGTAATTCATCCTGGGGGAGTGCTAAACCCGTGGATTATACAGCGCAGTGGGGAGAATGGAAGGTATTCAGACTTAATTCATGGAACTGGAGCACAGATCCAATTCCCTAGATCAAGAGCCCCTCACCAGCGTCAATGAACCTCCCTTGAGGGGATCTGACTGGGTATGACGTTTGGCCGAGTTTCTATACACTTACTACTTTCAATATTACTTAGCAGTAAATAGGTATTTAATGCTGGTCACCTGTGAATAATTTCTATACAATCTATCCTCATTTTAATACGTCAATTTTTTGACGTATTAAATTCTTAACACTCATATCAAACATTCGTATCAAATTCTTAACACTCATTTTTCCTATTGTATCATCTTTATTTTAAGTGAAATTAATTTAAATTTATGGCTAGTTAGGTTAGGATTAGTTTAAGTTAAATAAACCTATAAAAGCGAATGTAAAACCACAAAGAAGCAAATGAAACAAAATGGCTGCGATACGTCTGGCAACGAGGCGGCTGAGAAAAAACAGACAACGTTCGAATCAGAAAGTTTATCACTCGAAATGAAAGAATGAAGTAATATACTGTATAAGACTGGGATTTGAAATGAGTCAAGCTGGGATATATACAATGAGAGGTGTATGTATATCTCTGAGTGTATATATATACAATTTATTTTAATCCCTATTTTAGTGATTAAAGTATTCTTGAATGATAATATATATGTTACATGCACCTCTTGTGTAGTGTATAAATACATTCTAACTCCACAATATTAACCATGATGTGAATTATAATAATAATTATAATATAATTATTATTATTGTTTTTAACTTCGCTTAGGAAGAGCTTAAACCCAAAGGGGTTTTAGAGCGCCTGGGAAATAGGAGAAAATCAGGTCCGATCCAAGAAAAAAAAGGACAGGTCCAGTTCCTTTGATTAAACAGTAGGTATATTAGTATAACAAGTGTGTAAGTAGCTTGGCCCGGCGCACCCACCCTCCAGTGGAAGAACATCACATGTAAACACACATGCCCTTCTGTAGTATCACTGGTCACAGCTGCTAGTAACCTGCTGCTGCTGCACACGTTAATCACCTTTCCCCGTCCTCTTCCGGAGGTAAGAGGCGTGCCAGTGCCAGCAATGTGTCTGTAGGAGTTTAGGCCAAGGGTACCTACCAGTTTTTTCGGGTTTTGTTACGTGATTGTGGGCGTGAGGTCAGGGCGGTGTGGAAAGCTTTTAAGGCCGGCAGTGTGTTGCTGTCACTACCCCATACACAGGAAGTGTGTTGCTGTCACTACCCCATACATAGGAAGTGTGTTGCTGTCACTACCCCATACACAGGAAGTGTGTTGCTGTCACTACCCCATATTCGGAAGTGTGTTGCTGTCACTACCCCATACACAGGAAGTGTGTTGCTGTCACTACCCCATACACAGGAAGTGTGTTGCTGTCACTACCCCATACACAGGAAGTGTGTTGCTGTCACTACCCCATATACAGGAAGTGTGTTGCTGTCACTACCCCATACACAGGAAGTGTGTTGCTGTCACTACCCCATAACAGGAAGTGTGTTGCTGTCACTACCCTATACACAGGAAGTGTGTTGCTGTCACTACCCCATACACGGAAGTGTGTTGCTGTCACTACCCCATACACAGGAAGTGTGTTGCTGTCACTACCCCATACACAGGAAGTGTGTTGCTGTCACTACCCCATACACAGGAAGTGTGTTGCTGTCACTACCCCATACACAGGAAGTGTGTTGCTGTCACTACCCCATACAGGAACAGTGTGTTGCTGTCACTACCCCATATACAGGAACAGTGTGTTGCTGTCACTACCCCATATACAGGAACAGTGTGTTGCTGTCACTACCTCATACAGGAACAGTGTGTTGCTGTCACTACCCCATACACAGGAACAGTGTATTGCTGTCACTAGCCCATACACAGGAACAGTGTGTTGCTGTCACTACCCCATACACAGGAACTGTGTTGCTGTCACTACCCCATATACAGGAACAGGAACTGTACGCTAAATTGACCAACGTACAAAAACATGCATTTCCTAAGGGTGTATTTCTCATATTATGTGTTGACAGTTTACCATTAGGGATCAAGGTATTCTTGTCTGGTGGTGAAAAGGTTGTGTACAACCTTAATGACACTCGTGCAGTCGATAGGCTTTAAACCCCATTAACCAACCTAACTAAACATGCACGTACAAGGTGGCAGCATGGCATATGCACAGTTTCAAGATTATGTATGATTGGGCCCTAGAGACTAGAAAGTATACAAGTCATACGAATTAAGAGTAGCTACGAGCTTCGAGTCGACCCCATCAAACAACTGGGCGAGTAATTAATACAGGATCCGGAGTCCCCTTCACCTGACCCAGAATGAGGTAAGTGATATAAATTATATTATATACATATCATGTGACTCTGGTGGAGGACCATGTCACTAGTGACCTGTAAAATTATTAATTTCTGGGATTTCGTTTATGTCCTATTGCGTATAAATGGAAAGGAAATGCGTTAAAAAATTATACACATTTCTTTGCTATTAACCGTAGGTTGACCTGAGTTACATTCAAGTTGGCCTATCATTTTCCTTAATCTTGTTCTTGAACTAAAAGAAACCTCTTGGGTAGGTCTTTGATTCCCTCGCAACCTTTCATTCATAATCTTTCTTTGCCTTTATTATCTTTTTTTACTTCCCTCTTGAAATGTATATATTGGTCCATAAGGCTGCCCTCTCCTCTTTTGGTTCGCCTGTAAATGCCTTTCTTCACCCAGATGTTTAAGTCTATTATTCATCCATTTAGGTTCAATTGTTTGATCTGATTTCTATATTAGAAATATGTGCACTGAGCAGCTTGTATGATGTTCTGAGAAATGTATTGGCAACCATCACCCTTCCCCCTTCCCCATCCGTCGGGTCTCCCTCCTGATAATCCCAAGAGGTGACCTCAATCGACGCTGTTCAGGCAATCCCTCATCCCGACAAAGTTTGAGATACGAAAATCAGGAACCTTATCTTTATTGTCGTTATTTAGGTAGTTCTGTGAAATATTGAAACAGTGATTTATGATCACTTCCTTCAAACTCTTCATTAACCTCAAGATTGCTTGTCGGAGATTCTTTAACAGAACCAACAAATTATTTCCTCTAGTTGGCTCTGTTACAAATTGATGTAAAAACTATCCTGGACTGTTTCTAGAAAGCCGCTAGACTGTAGGTTTCCTATCAGATTGTTTCAATCAATTTGGCTGAAGGTGAAATCTCCCATTAGAATAACATTTTCGTATCAAAACGGCTTGGCAATTTCGTCCCAAAGTTTACCCATGCCACTATCTAAGTTCGGAGGTCTGTAGATCACAAATATAATAGTGTTTTAAGCCCTTCAAGAAACTGCAGCCATGTACTTTGTTTCCATCCCTCAGACTTTATATAACTTTTTATGCAATTTTAAATCTTCTTTAACGTACATAGAAACTCCGCCTCCATTCTTGTTGACTTCTCTGTGTGGAATAATTTATACCCCTGTATGTGCCATTCAGTAGGCCTGTTTATGTTTTGCAGATTTAACCATGTCTCGGTTATTCAAATAACGTCTATATTTCTTGATCAAAGGAATTTTAATTACCCTTTCTTGGATCAAGCCTATTTGTCATGAATATTATAACATCAAAAGAAATGAGATGAAGGGGAAAAGTAAAAGCATTGCTACTTTTTTGTTAGCTTATTCGCCAGTGAAAAGCATTGCTACGGTTGTTTGTTACAAGATGAGCTGTTCAGTGTTGCTGACAGATGGCGTGGGCACTCCAATATGGTGTGTGGGCGCTGCAATATGGTGTGTGGGCGCTGCAATATGGTGTGTGGGCGCTGCAATAGGGTGTGTGGGCGCTGCAATATGGTGTGTGGGCGCTGCAATAGGGTGTGTGGGCGCTGCAATAGGGTGTGTGGGCGCTGCAATAGGGTGTGTGGGCGCTGCAATAGGGTGTGTGGGCGCTGCAATAGGGTGTGTGGGCGCTGCAATAGGTGGGTGAATAGGTGTTGGCTCAAATAAAGGTGAAGGGAAGAGCTGCATATGTGTGTGTTCGCTGCAATAGTGTGTGGCGTTTGTCAATAGCTGTCAGTGTGTGGCTGCAATGGGTGGGCGCTGCAATAGGTGTGTGGGCGCTGCAATAGGGTGTGGGCGCTGCAACACGGTGTGTGGGCGCTGCAACACGGTGTATATAAAGGGTAGCCGATGGTTGTATGTTGTGCCACGGCAGCACCAACCACTGAGTGCACTTATCAGGAGCAGCTGAAGCTTCAAAACCCTCAAGGGAAATAAATGTCTTGATACCGGTGAGGGGCTCTTCATCCAAGGAACTGGACTTATCTTTCCCTTCCTTGGATCAAACCTGAATGCCTTCCGGTTCCCCGGTGCTATATGACCCCTACGTGTTTATCTTAAGATAAAATGGATAATGGTGGAAGATAGACAGGGAAGGGAACCAAGTATGAGGGTAAGAGAGAAGTAAACAAAGGTGATATATACTGTAGGAAGGGTAGTAAGAAGGCAAGGTAACGAGGTTGGAAGACAGGTAAGGTAACGAGGTTGGAAGACAGGCAAGGTAACGAGGTTGGAAGACAGGTAAGGTAACATGAGATTTGATAAATTTGCCACAAGGCTTCGTGTGGGACGTCAACACGCATGATAAACAACGCTCTGACTCTTAGTTGTAAACCCACAGTCTGGAGGTCACGGGACTCCTTCACTCTTCAGTCCTTACCCAAGATATTATATTATATATATATAATATATATATATATATATATATATATATATATATATATATATATATATATATATATATATATATATATATATATATATATATATTTATATTATTTTAAAATATTTTCCTTAATGAACATTCCATGAAATTTTTGAACATTGTTTTGGAGGTGCGGAAAATTGATTACTGTTTGCATCGGTACCTACAAATATACGGTTACACCTACAAAATATCCGAATCTATTACATCGTACTCAAGTTATAAGCTCAATGGTTATGGAAGGTCACTAGGCGACTAATCCACTTTTTGCCAGTTGCTGTTAGCAGTCGGTCACCTACATAGCATTATCCCGCACACCTACATAGCATTATCCTGCACACCTACATAGCATTATCCCGCACACCTACATAGCATTATCCCGCACACCTACATAGCATTATCCCGCACACCTACATAGCATTATCCCGCACACCTACATAGCATTATCCGCACACCTACATAGCATTATCTCGCACACCTACATAGCATTATCCGCACACCTACATAGCATTATCCCGCACACCTACATAGCATTATCCGCACACCTACATAGCATTATCCCGCACACCTACATAGCATTATCCCGCACACCTACATAGCATTATCCCGCACACCTACATAGCATTATCCCGCACACCTACATAGCATTATCCCGCACACCTACATAACATTATCCCGCACACCTACATAGCATTATCCCGCACACCTACATAGCATTATCCCGCACACCTACATAGCATTATCCCGCACACATTATATGCATTTAATACTGGATTTTTCTGTATTATGCCAACATCACCTTTACTATTAATATATAAACTAATTGTTAAATTCTTAAACTAATTGTTAAATTATTAAATGTTTAAATTTCAGTACATCAATTTTGTAAACCTAGTTAATCACTACAATTACTTAACCTTACTATCAGTATAATCATTTGTCACTATTGATTAAGACCTACATAGACTGCCTGAAAAGCCTAGGCATACCTAGGCATATTATGGCTTATCTTGTAATATCTACTTCATAAATGTATAATTATAATTACACCCCACTTGTATATTACAGAAATAAAGATTTGAATTCTGATTATCCGCACACCTACATAGCATTATCCCGCACACCTACATAGCATTATCCCGCACACCTACATAGCATTATCCGCATACCTACATAGCATTATCCCGCACACCTACATAGCATTATCCCGCACACCTACATAGTATTATCCCTCACACCTACATAGCATTATCCCGCACACCTACATAGCATTATCCCGCACACCTACATAGCATTATCCCGCACACCTACATAGCATTATCCCGCACACCTACATAGCATTATCCCGCACACCTACATAGCATTATCCGCACACCTACATAGCATTATCCCGCACACCTCGGTTATTCTTATCTATGACACGAGTGATGACTTTCTGTAATACTGGATTTTTTATTCAAACGTCTGTTTTTTTTTTTAACCTCGTCGGAGGCAATTGCTAGCATGTATGGGTGGGACTTCTCCAGCTGAATTTCAATCCAGTGAACATGTTGGATTTTTAATATCAGTATATTGTGAATTTTATAGTCATGTGGGAGTATATATAAACTAATTTTGTGTCTTTGGAACAACATTTGACTTAGTGTTAGTTTGAGACTTGATCAACACCTGTTTAGGACTGTATCAGGCTCACACTTGAGCCTAATGTTGTCCACTACACTTGGGTTTATCTCTTTATGGTTAAGTTTTTCCTTGTAGGTCTTACAATGTAGGGTTTAGAGCCAGACCTCTAACTATAAACAATATTTCTCTAACAGATTATGATTTAACATTAATAAAAATACAAAGGTACTAACGAATACTAATGTAGGCCTCCTGACACATATTAAACAGGTCTTACTCACATCCAGCCATTTCTGCTCAGTATCTGCCCAAACTTTTAAGGTCTACCTAGAATATTTCTGGGATGAGCGCCACCCGGTCCCAGACCAGGCCTGTGTCTGGCCTGATCCACCTGCATGTTGTTGCCAGCAGCAAGTAGCTTTTCAGTCAACCATATTCCTTGTGGTTGCGATAATAAGTGACGTGATCCTTGAATGCGAGATCCTTTGACATGGTCATTCCCAAGTCTCACTATTGAACGATTTGAGTTTGTCTTGTACTTCGTTTCAGCCTTTAATTTCTCTTTTTTTTTCATAGAGGGTTAACTGAAATTACTTTCATCATATAACCTCTGTGGGTTTAGTGCTTCCCTCCTGATGTCGTGGGTTGTCTTTTCATGAATTGGGTAATAACAGACGTGATTAGGTATATGCTACCAATACTATCACTGAACTACTAGTGACACTGATTAAAATCAAATCTTCGAGTCACTCTCTCAGCACTAACAAAATTAAGTATTTGCAGTAGAGTAGCAACTTAACTTCATAAGTAAACTTGCTTATGAACTCTTTAAAAAGCGGTTGGAAGAGTTACTGTCACCAATGAATACAACCTTAGTTATCCGGCGTTCAGACCCATAAAGTGTCTTCGAAGCTACATGGCTGCCCTTATATACCTGGAGAGGGTTTCTGGGGTCAACGTCCCCGCGGCCTGGTCTGTGACCAGGCCTCAATAACATACTCCTGGTCTGGTGATTCGTTTTTTTAACATTCTGCTACAATTAGTAAATTTATTTTCACGTAACCTAAAGGATCGTACACAGAGAAATCGAAAAAAAAATAGAAAAATCGACATTTTGATTAGTGTTGACGTGCATTTTGTCGCTCATGTTAACCTTAGCTGACTAGCAGTCATTGCAGTCCGTGTGACTGGTTCCCTCTCTCCTGGAAGAGGATGGCTAGTAGCATAACTCTCTCCCGGCCAACTTGTGAGTCAACCTGACCCGTTAAGTCCATGTGAGGCCTCATTTGCCTCGACCTCCGCCTACACCGGTTGCAACAGAATCTATTAAGCGAAGTATCGTAATGAAAAGTAGCTGTTAATTTAATAATTTGTACATGAAACTTATTTGTGTGTGTGCTCACCGTCACCCACATCTAGTTACATCTGCAGGGACTAATGCACAGCTCCTGGTCCTGCCTCTCCACACAAACGGAACTATATGTACTCGCCTGTACGTGGTTGCAGGGATCGAGTTCCAGCTCCTAGCCCCGCCTCAACTTGCTACTTGTTAGATTTACTCCTTCATAGCCTCGTGGGATCTATTATATCTGTTCTCGAAACTATGTATGTTGCCTCTTTCCACCACTACGTCGTCGAGATCATTCCACTTTCCGACTACCCTGGGACTGAAGAAATATTTCCTGACATCCTTGTGTCTCAGAGTTCGTTTCTCGCCTCTAAAACAGCCTATGCTCTTCTAGTTAGACTACTGAAAAAAAATTGAGTATTTAACCACGACATTAATATTTATATTCGCAGGAAACTCTAAACCCACACTGTCGGAAGCTTGCACCATAGCATGAACCACTTCGTAATTAACACGAGAATAGTCCACAGTGTACACTACTTACCTTATAAACTTTGCGAGTATTACAGACCAAAGACACTAAACAGGTTGAGAGGTTTCTTTGAGGTGCGCACTTTCCAGTGCAAAGCCTTCTACTGACTCTGGCAGGAGTGGGCAGACTGCGGCTCACACACTCACTTTCATTCAACCTTGGGTCTTCCCCTTCTGCTCACCTGACCCTCTGGCTTCCCCTACAGTCTCTGGCTTTCATCCAGCACTTTTCCTCTACTCTGTCTTTCAAGTGCGATAGATTGGCCAACGAACCGGATGTTCGTGTGGTATTGTTGCTCAATATTCGTTTCTTTCTATGTTATATAAGGACTTCGTTGTCTCGTCCAATATTACAGCTATCTTGCTGTGTTAGCAGAGTCAGTTTACAAACAAGATAATCACGTTCTGGCGAGGCAGTAACATAATAAACTGCATGCCATTCATCACCATCACATTCCGTCGTATATTCTTTAAACCAACTAATATACTTAACTAAATCTTTTTGTAAACTTTTACAATCGTCGTAATTTCATACTTTACGTAATTTTTTGCGTCAAGCACAAATATTCATATAATTAATAATTCCTCGACTCTGATGCTGATCTTTGCCCGACTCTTCTAGTGATATCGTCCACTAAGACATTTTTTTTTTTAAATTTTACCAATGTTTTCGTCTTCCAAACTAGAAGTCTTTTCCATTGCATTAGTTTACTTTTTTCAGCTTGTATATTTTTTTTCCAAATTATGTCTCATGAGGAATTCTATTATAAGCTTTTTTAACTCCTAAGTAAACGGAATCCTCTCATCCATTTTGTTCTCATTATTTCTGTAATTATAATAATTGTAACTATCACAGCTCAGTAATCTATACATGGAATTAAATTGAACTAAAAACAAAATTGATTTTTGTTTAGCAGATTTTTATCCTATCCTCTTACATGTTTTATACAATTCTCTCTAATATGTCTCCACGTTTAAAGCTGTACTTGTTACAGCTATATCTATTTAGATTTTAAAGCATCTTCCCAAATCATCTTTTTTTTAAATCTGGTAAAATATTAACCATATTCCAAATAAGTAATTTATTTTTTAATGAAATCTCAAAATTAATCCAGAGAGAATAGCCTACATTGGCTCATGCCTTCAGAACCCAAGGTGATAATTCATCTTATCCTAACGCTTTATTCTCGTCCATTAATTACTTCTGTACTTCATCTCTGGTTATTTTAGTGGACTTCATTTATCAGGCGCTGCTTTATCGTTACGGGTTCAGTTATTATTTTTGCATTCATGGTGAAGGGCTCAAGTCATAGGTGTTATACAGCGCTTAAGAAATGGGAAGTAATCAGGTTTGATCCAAGGAAAGGAAAGGCGGTTCAGTTCCTTGAGTCGAGTGGCTAACATCGAGGAATATCGCCCATGATTGAAGGGCTGATTTAAAACATGGAAAAAAAGCTTTTCCATTAGGGGTTTGTACAACAACGTGCCGCCCAAGTCTTGCATGTGGCCAGTAGTAACAGCCTGGTCGAGCAGGCCCTGTCGTGAAGAGTCCCACAACTACAGTGCTCTTCACTAACTCCAATTATGTCCTTGAATTTGTATTGATAAAGCCAGTGGATGTCGAAACGTCTACAATAGACACCCAAATGTTGCACGTGTTTAATTTTTATCTTGTTTGTATTGTATACCATTCATGTATATACCTGGTAAGGTGCATGGCAGGTATTGAAAAAAATAAGAGTAATATGGAGATCAGGATCGTAGATGAACAAGGAGACTTTAGGAAGGGTAGGGGTGTCAAGACCAAGTGTTTACAGTGAAACATGGATTATGGATTTGGAAAAGGCGTACGACAAGGTGGATAGGGAGGGCAATGTGGCAGATGTTGCAGGTGTATGGATTAGGAGGTAGGTTACTGAAAGCAGTCAAGAGTTTTTACGAGGATAGTGAGGCTCAGGTTAGAGTGTGTAGGAGAAAGGGAGATTATTTCCCAGTAAAAGTAGGCCTTAGACAAGGATGTGTGATGTCACAGTGGGTGTTCAATATATTTATAGATGGGGTTGTAAGAGAAGTGAATGCTCGGGTGTTGGTAAGAGGTGTGGGGTTAAAAGATAAAGAATCTAACACAAAGTGAGAGTTGTCACAGTTGCTCTTTGCTGATGACACTGTGCTTTTGGGAGATTCTGAAGAGAAGTTGCAGAGGTTGGTGGATGAATTTTGTAGGGTATGCAAAAGAAGGAAATTAAAAGTGAATATAGGAAAGAGTGAAGTGATGAGGATAAAAATTAGGTAATGAAAATTGGATATTAGATTGGAGGGAGAGAGTATGGAGGAAGTGAATGTATTCAGATATTTGGAGTGGACGTGTCAGCAGATGGGTCTATGAAGGATGAGGTGAATCTTAGAATTGATGAAGAGGGAAAAAGGTGAGTGGTGCACTGAGGAGTCTGTGGAGACAAAGAACTTTATCCATGGAAGCAAAGAGGAAAATGTATGAGAGTATAGTTATACCAACGCTCTTACATAGGTGTGAAGCATGGGTGGTGAATGTTGCAACAAGGAGAAGGCTGGAGGCAGTGGAGATGTTGTGTCTGAGGGCAATGTGTGGTGTGAATATTATGCAGAGAATACATAATTTGGAAATTAGGAGGAGGTGCGGGGTTAAAGTAGTATCCAGAGGGCTGAGGAGGGGTTCGGACATTTAGAAAGGGTAGAACAAAATAAAATGACTTTAAGAGTGTATAAATATGTAATGGAAGGAAAGTGGGGTAGGGCTTAGCCTAGGAAAGGTTGGAGGAAGGGGGTAAAGGAGGTTTCATGTGCAAGGGGCTTGGACTTCCAGCAAGTGTGCGTGAGCGTGTTAGATAGGAGTGAATAGAGACATGGATTTTACGACTTGACGTGCTGTTGGAGTGTGAGCAAGGTAACATTTATGAAGGAATTCAGGGAAACCGGCAGGCCGGACTTGAGTCCTGGAGATGGGAAGTACAGTGTCTGCACTCTGAAGGAGGGGTGTTAATGTTGCAGTTTTATAACTGTAGCGTAAGGTCGCCTCTGGCAAGACAGTGATGGAGTGAATGATGGCGAAAGTTTTTGGGCCACCCTGCCTTGGTGGGAGACGGTCAATGTGTTAATAAAAAATTATATATATATATATATATATATATATATATATATATATATATATATATATATATATATATATATATATATATATATGTCGTGCCGAATAGGTAAAACGTGCTAGTATGGCTTAAATAGCAACGCTCTTCTTGCCGAATAAGGCAAGCGAAAATTTGTGTATGCAATAATTTCGCAAAAATAATTCTTAACCTAACGAAAAAAATTATACTTCATTGTGTTTATTTATTATTAAATTATTGTAAACTTATCTAAATTATATTTAGTTGGATTAGGCTAAATTAAATTGCGCTTGTTATAATAAGGTTAGGTAAGTTTTCTAAGGTTCTTTTGGTACAAAATTATTAATTTTTAAATTAACATAAATGGAAAAAATATATATCTTTAAACGTATAAGAGAATGCCTATTCGGCACGACATATATGTGTGTACTCACCTATTTGTAGTTGCAGGGGTTGAGACATAGCTCCTGGCCTCGCCTCTTCACTGATCTCTACTAAGTCCTCTCTCTCCCTGCTCCATGAGCTTTATCATACCTTGTCTTGAAACTATGTATGGTTCCTGCCTCCACTACATCACTTGCCAGACTATTCCACTTCATGACAACTCTTGACTAAAGAAATAATTCCTAACATCTCTTTGACTCATCTGAGTCTTCAATTTCCAATTGTGACCCCTTGTTTCTGTGTCCCCTCTTTGGAACATCCTGTGTCTGTCCGCCTTATCTATTCCTCTCAGTATTTTGGTTCAGAGTACCGACAAGTTGATAAATTAGACACGTGTGTAACATTTCTGTATCTTTATTGAGAAAACGTTACGCCACACAGTGGCTTCATCAGTCCAATACAAAGAATGGTGAAGATCAGGAGTTTGAGGGACTGATTACCTTAAACTCTCGAACAAATGAGCACAATAGTGTAAAATGTTACATCCTACCTATTAATATAGCTAAGTTAAAAATAATATAAAGCAAGATATTAATGATTTAGCTATTATCGAAATTATCAGCAATTTAAAATTATAAGAAAGGAAATATACATAATAATTACACTATATGTCGTTATCATGTCTCCCCTAACCCTCCTGTCCTCCAGTGTCGTCAGGCCGATTTCCCTTAACGTTTCTTCGTATTACATTCCCTTTAGCTCTGGGACTAGCCTTGTTGCAAACCTTTGCACTTTCTCTAATTTCCTGACGCGCTTGACCAAGTTTGGGTTCCAAACTGGTACTGGTACTGCATACTCCAGTATGGGACTGACGTACACGGTGTACAGAGTCTTGAACGATTCCTTACTGAGGTATCGGAACGATATTTTCAAGTTTGCCAGGCGCCCATGTGCTGCAGCAGTTATCTGGTTGATGTGGACTTCAGGAGATATGCTCGGCATTATGCTGACCCCAAGATCTTTTTCCTTGAGTGAGGTTTGTAGTCTTTGGCCACCTAGCCTATCCTCTGTCTGTTGTCTTCGTTGCCCTTCCCCGATCTTCATGACTTTGAATTTGGCGGGGTTAAATTTGAGGAGCCAGTTGCTGGACCAGGTGTCCAGCCTGTCCAGGTCTCTTTGTAGTCCTGCCTGATTCTCATCTGATTTAATTATCCTCATTAACGTCACATCATCTGCGAACAGGGACACTTCTGAGTCTAACCCTTCCATCATGTTATTCACATATACCAAAAATAGCACTGGTCCTAGGACTGGCCCTTGTGGGAACCCGCTCGTCACAGGCGCCCACTGTGATACCTCATCATGTATCATGACTCGTTGTTGCCTCCCTGTCAGGTATTCTCTGATCCATTGCAGTGCCCTTCCTGTTATACATGCCTGATCCTCTAGCTTTTGCACTAATCTCTTGTGAGGAACTGTGTCGAAGGCATAATGCAATCTACTCACCCCTCTCTCTCGTGTCCTACTTCCATTACCTTGTCATAGAACTCCAGTAGGTTTGTGACACAGGATTTGCCTTCCATGAATCCGTGCTGGATGTCGTTTATAAGCTGGTTCTGTTCCAGGTGCTCTACCACTCTCCTCCTAATAATATTCTCCATGACTTTGCATACTATACACATCAGTGATATTGGTCTATAGTTTAGTGCCTCGTTTCTGTCTCCTTTCTTAAAAATGGGGACTACATTTGCCGTCTTCCATACCTCAGGTAGTTGCCCAGTTTCAATGGATGTGTTGAAAATTGTGGTTAGTGGCACACACAGCGTCTCTGCTCCCTCTCTAAGGACACACGGAGAGATGTCCGTCCCACCGCTTTTGAGGTATCAAGGTCACTTAGCAGCTTCACCTCCTCCTCGGTTATGTGTATTTCATCCAACACTTGTTGGTATAGCCCTTGTTGGTGTCCCCCTCTGTTCTGTCTTCCCAGAGTCCTTTCTGTCTCCACTGTAAATACTTTCTTAAATCTCGTGTTGAGCTCCTCACATACTTCTTGGTCATTTCTTATGAGCTTCCCACCTTTCCTCAGCCTGATCACCTGGTCCTTGACTGTTGTCTTCCTCCTGATGTGGCTGTACAACAGCTTTGGGTTGGACTTGACTTTTGATTCTATGTTGTTTTCGTACTGTCGCTGTGTTTTCGTACTGTATACTCACCTATTGGCCGCTACTAGGTCGCTCTTCCTGCTCCATGAGCTTTATCATACCTCTTCTTAAAGCTATGTATGGATCCTGCCTCTACTACATCACTTCCCAGACTATTACGCTTCGTGATAACTCTGTAACGGAAAAAATACTTCCTAACATCCTGTGATTCATCTGAGTCTTCAACTTCCAACTGTGATCCCTTGTTGCTGTGTCCCATCTATGGAACATCCTGTCTCTGTCCACCTAGTCGATTCCTCTCAGTATTTTATAAGTCGTTATCATATCCCCTCTATCTCTTCCTGTCTTCTAGTGTCGTCAGGTCGATCTCCCTTAACCTCTCCTCGTAGGACATACCCCTTAGCTCCGGAACTAGTCTTGTTACAAACCTTTGCACTTTACCTGGAGTCTACTTGGAGAGAATTCCAGGGGTCAACGCCCCCGCGGCCCGGTCTGTGACCAGGCCTCCTGTTGGACAGAGCCTGATCAACCAGGCTGTTACTGCTGCGCACGCAGTCCAACGTACGAACCACAGCCCGGCTGGTCAGGTACCGACTTTAGGTGCCTGTCCAGTGCCTGCTGAAGACAGCCAGGGTTTGTTGGTAATCCCCTGAAGTATGCTGGGAGGCAGTTGAACAATCTTGGGCCCCTGACACTTATTGTGTTGTCCCTCAACGTGCTAGTGGCACCTGCTCTTCATTGGGGGATGTTACATCGCCTGCCGAGTCTTTTGCTTTCGTACGGAGTGATTTTTGGTGCAAGTTTGGTACTAAGCCCTCGAGAATTTTCCATGTGTATTAATAATGTATCTCTCCCACCTGAGTTCTAGAAGTACAGGTTTAGAAACTTCAAGCGTTCCCAGTAGTTGAGGTGGTTTATCGCACTTAGCGTGCGTGAAGGTTCTCTGCCATTTTCAAGGTCAGCAATTTCACCCGCCTTGAAAGGTGCAGTTAGTGTGCAGCAATATTCCAGCCTAGATAGAACAAACGATCTGTAAAGTGTCAACATGGGCTTGGCATCCCTGGTTTTGAAGGTTCTCATTATCCATCCTGTCATTTTTCGAGCAGATGCAATTGCTACTTTGTTATGGTCCTTGAAGGTGAGATCCTCTGACATGATTACTCCCAGGTCTTTGACATTAGTTTTCGCTCTATTGTGTGGTTGGAATTAGTTTTGTACTCCGACGAGATTTTAATTTCTTACGTTTTCCGTATCTGAGTAATTGAAATTTCTCATCATTGAACTTCATATTGTTTTCTGCAGCCCATTTAAAGATTTCGTTTATGTCTGCTTGGAGTCTTGCAGTGTCTTCAACGGTGGACACTGTCATACAGATTCGGGTGTCATCTGCAAAGGAAGACACAGCACTGTGGCTTATATCCCTGTCAATGTCTGATATGAGGATGAGGAATAGGATGGGAGCAAGTACTGTGCCTTGTGGAACAGAGCTTTTTACAGTAGCTGCCTCAGACTTTACTCTGTTGACTACTACTCTTTGTGTTCTACATGTTAGGAAATTATAGATCCATCTACCAACTTTTCCTGTTATTCCTTTATCACGCATTTTGTGTGCTATTACACCATGGTCACACTTGTCAAAGGCTTTTGCAAAATCTGTGTATATAACATCTGCATTCTGTTTATATTCTAGAGCATCCAGGACCTTGTCGTAGTGGTCCAGTAGTTGGGACAGACAGGAGCGGCCTGCTCTAAACCCATGCTGTCCTGGGTTGTGCAATTGATGGGTATCAAGATGGGTGGTGATCTTGCTTCTTAGAACCCTTTCAAAGATTTTTATGATATGGGACGTTAGCGCAATTGGTCTGTAGTTCTTTGCTATTGCTTTACTGTCCCCTTTGTGGAGCGGGGCTATGTCTGTTGTTTTTAGTAGCTGCGGGACGATCCCAGTGTCCATGCTCCCTCTCCATAGGATGTTAAAAGCATGTGATAGGGGCTTCTTGCAGTTCTTGATGAACACGGAGTTCCATGAGTCTGGGCCTGGAGCGGAGTGCATGGGCATGTCATTTATTGCCTTTTCGAAGTCATTTGGCGTCGTGGTGATGTCAGAAAGGCATGCGTCTGTCAAGTTCTGTGGCACTCTCATAAAAAAATCATTTAGGTTTTCGATTTTCAGTCTGGTTAGTGGCTCGTTAAAAACTGAGTCATACTGGGATTCAAGTAACTCTCTAGCTTCCTTACATGCTTGGGTAGGTGTGGGTTCCAAACTGGTGCTGCATATTTCAATATGGGCCTAACGTACACAGTGTACAGGGTCCTGATCGAGTCCTTATTAAGATGTCGGAATGCTGTTCTTAGGTTTGCTAGGCGCCCGTATTCTGCAGCAGTTATTTGGTTGATGTGCGCCTCCAGAGATGTGCCCGGTGTTAAACTCGCCCCAAGATCCTTTTCCTTGAGTGAGGCTTGTAGTCTCTGGCCCCTAGAGTGTACTCCGTCTGTGGTCTTCTTTGCCCTTCCCCAATCTTCATGACTTTGCACTTGGTGGGGTTGAACTCCAGGAGCCAGTTTCTGGACCATGCCTGCAGCCTCTCCAGATCCCTTTATAATTCTGCCTGGTCCTCGTCCGACTGAATTATTCTCATCAACTTCACATCATCTGCAAACAGGGACACTTCAGAGTCTATTCCTTCCGTCATGTCGTTCACAAATACCAGAAACAGCACCGGTAATAAGACTGACCCCTGTGGAACCCCACTCATTACAGGTGCCCACTCTGACACCTCACCACGCACCATGACTCACTGTTGTCTTCCTGACAGGTATTCCCTGATCCACTGTAGTGCCTTCCCTGTTATCCTTGCCTGGACCTCCAGCTTTTGCACTAATCTCTTGTGTGGAACTGTGTCAAACGCCTTCTTACAGTCCAAGAAAATGCAGTCTACCCACCCCTCTCTCTCTTGTCTTACTGCCATCACCCTGTCATAGATCTCCAGTAGGTTTGTGACACAGGATTTCCCGTCCCTGAACCCGTGCTGGCTGTCGTTGATAAGTTTGTTCCTTTCTAGGTGCTCCACCACTCTTCTCCTGATAATCTTCTCAATGACTTTGCATACTATACATGTTAGTGACAATGGTCTGTAGTTTAATGCTTCATGTCTGTCTCCTTTTTTTAAAAATTGGGACTACATTTGCTGTCTTCCATACCTCAGGTAGTCGCCCTGTTTCGACATGTGTTGAAGATTGTTGTTAGTGGTACATATAGCACCTCTGCTCCCTCTCTCAGGACCCATGGAGAGATGTTATCCGGTCCCATCGCCTTTGAGGTATCCAGCTCGCACGGTTGTGTGTATTGTGTCCAACACTTGATGGTGAACCCCGCTCATTCTGGCTTTCTCGTTATTTCTGTTACCCTTCGGTACAAACCTCTCCTCAGCTTCGTTGCATATTGTTGTCACATATCCGATCATCTCGTTTACTGACTTCCCTGCCAGTGCTCTGTCCCACTGAACCCCATGAAGGAAATTCTTCATGCCTGCGTAGTCCCCTTTCTTGTAGTTTGGCTTCATTCGTCCTGCCCTTCCTGCTTCCCTCTCCACATGTAACTCTACTATGTGTGTGTGTGTGTGTGTGTGTTACCATTTTGTCCGTGTGTGTGTGTGTGTGTGTGTGTGTGTGTGTGTGTGCGTGTGTGTGTGTGTGTGTGTGTGTGTGTGTGCGTGTGTGTGCGTGTGTGTGTGTGTGTGTGTGTACTCACCTAATTGTACTCACCTAATTGTGGTTGCAGGGGTCGAGACTCAGCTCCTGGCCCCGCCTCTTCGCTGTCTGCTACTGGGTCTCTGCTCTCCCTGCTCCATGAGCTTTATCATACCTTGTCTTAAAACTATGTATGGTTCCTGCCTCCACTATATCTTTCTCTAGTCCATTCCACTTCCTGACTACTCTGTGGCTGAAGAAATGTTTCCTGACATCCCTTTGACTCATCTGAGTCTTCAGCTTCCAGTTGTGTCCCCTTGTTTCTGTGTTCCTCTCTGAAACAACCTGTCACTATCTACCTTGTCAATTCCCCTGCAGTATTTTGTATGTCGTTATCATGTCTCCTCTGACCCTTCTTTCCTCCAGTGTTGTTAGTCCTATTTCCCTCAACCTTTCTTCATAAGACAGACCCCTGAGTTGTGGAACTAACCTTGTCGCAAACCTTTGCACTTTCTCTAGTTTCCTTACGTGCTTGACCAGGTGTGGTGTGTGTGTGTGTGTGTGTGCGTGTGTGTGTGTGTGTGATGTGTTGTGTGTGTGTGTGTCGTGTGTGTGTGTGTGTGTGTGTGTGTGTGTGTGTGTGTTGTGTGTGTGTGTGTGTGTGTGTGTGTGTCGTGTGTGTGTGTATGTGTGTGTGTGTGTGTGTGTGTGTGCGTGTGTGTGTGTGTACATGTGCTGCACTGCACACAGCATAACTGATAATACGAGCAGCAGCACAAATAATAATAATAATAATAATATCTTTATTTCTACAAGTACATGTACAAGGTATACAGCCCTAGCCGACATCAATGACATTGTAATATATAGAAAGCCGCTTGTTAATTAAGCAGAGCATTTCGAGCATATTACGTCAATTTTGTCCCACATATGAGCAGAAGCAAGACGAACAACAACAACAAACTAAGAGTTACAAAGACGAACATCAACAAACAAGTTACAAAGACGAACAACAACAACAAACTAAGAGTTACAAAGACGAACATCAACAAACTAAGTTACAAAGACGAACAACATCAACAAACTAAGAGTTACAAAGACGAACATCAACAAACTAAGTTACAAAGACGAACAACATCAACAAACTAAGAGTTACAAAGACGAACATCAACAAACTAAGTTACAAAGACGAACAACAACAACAAACTAAGAGTTACAAAGACGAACATCAACAAACTAAGTTACAAAGACGAACAACATCAACAAACTAAGAGTTACAAAGACGAACATCAACAAACTAAGTTACAAAGACGAACAACATCAACAAACTAAGAGTTACAAAGACGAACATCAACAAACTAAGTTACAAAGACGAACAACATCAACAAACTAAGAGTTACAAAGACGAACATCAACAAACTAAGTTACAAAGACGAACAACATCAACAAACTAAGAGTTACAAAGACGAACATCAACAAACTAAGTTACAAAGACGAACAACATCAACAAACTAAGAGCTACAACTCCACAAATACGAAGAGCACTACAAAAATATGAGCAACAAGACTTCAGATATGCCAGGGCTTACCGTCCACTTTTGCGTATATGACAATAGAATTCTATCTAAGTTTAGCAAGGCACTGAACTGACACACTTAAAGGCACGCTCTCTGCTTGATGACGTTGCAAATTCCGAGAACATGGACGGTCCTACAAGTGGTATCCGGTAGGGTTGTCTGATTATTTTGGCACTACTAATATTTTTTAGTTACGTTTCCACTATTAATATTTAATATATATATAGCTAGTAGTAGCTTTTACGAAACAGTTTACACTAAATTTCCAGGTGATAGTATTTCCCCGTGATATTCTGCAGTGATTTTGACATTCCATTGACACCATCAACATCATTTATTTTTATTATTCCTTATTTTTATTATTATTGGTGGTTGTGATAGTATTACTATTGCTTTTCCTGTTATACTTTGCTTGTGCTAGAAAATATAATCAGTATTGTCTGTATTTTTTATTATTTTGAACTGAAGATTTATAGGTAAGCTGTTTTTTTTTAAATTAATATCTCTAAGGTGGTAAACGAATAACTTAATATCAAAAAAAGTATCCATAACCCCCCTTCCCCCGTTAAAAGCGGAAGGTACAAGTGTACGATGACTGGCATTTACTGGTAATTTCAGTATTTTTGCTGCTGAGTTCGTTGTCCGGTTCGTTGAACTTAAACATTTTATTTATTCTTTTGAAGAAGAAAATCTCCCCCTAGTTATGATAACACTTGGCCATGAAAGTTATCGGTGAATTGGGTTTAGCGCTTAGTTTTGATTGTATAATCTTTTATAATTATCTTCCTTGTGACTATATTAATGTAATATCTGACGGATCTTGATCTTGTTACGTAGCCCACAAAAGACAGGAAGCAACTATAAAGTAGTGATGTATCAGATATCCGCATCCGCGGAACATCAACATCCGCGGAACATCAACATCCGCGGAACATCAGCATCCGCGGAACATCCGCATCCGCGGATATCTAAATTTTCACATCCGATACATCCCTACTATAAAGGAAACATAAGGTCACCCCAGGTGAGATTTCTATTTTGACAGGTAGTTCCCAAAATATTTACGACACTTGTTAAAGTAAGTCCCTGCAACTGAATGACGGAGGACCCCAAGCAAGGGTAATAATATATTAATAAATTTGATATTTAAAAAAATATTTAATTCCATATCTTTGTTACAGATTACTCTCCGGTAATATCTATAAACATTATCGCTTTATCTCTCTCCTCTTTCAGCATGGTTATTACGAGGAAGGGTCCAGGAACTATAACTCATCCAACAGACACTAAGTAGGTGAGTAGTCACTGACCTAGATGCTGTGATCTGAGACGACAGTCTCTCTGAATAAAGATGCTTCTGACAGCCTCGCGTTGAGAGACTTGCGAGAGTTAGCAGCGTGGAAGAAACAGCTGAGACTATTATATTTTAACCTATCCTAAGGCAAAACTTTTTTTTACAGTGGATTAAAGCCGATTCATATGTATGCCTTTATTAGCTGAGTTAGACCAAGTTAATGTTAATTAGCCTCGCAAAACCAACGTTTTGGCTAAGTGTCAACGTCGCTTTCTTTCCGGTCTTATTAAATAACCAATGTTCTTTTGCAAAAATGAGTTGAATATTCACAAAATAATTTTAAAACGCTTATATAAGAATGGTTATAATTATGACCATATTTTTAAAGGGTGAGCGGGTAAGCCAGCGGAAGGCCTCGGTCAGATGGCCACAAGCTACAATGGAGGGTCATCATCTGACTAAGACCCGCGTCAGGAAACACTTGTCCTGTTTCTTGACGAACCTTACCTAACCTAACATAAAACTCGGATTATTCAGCGCACCTGAAGTATTATAGAGTCAAGTTCTTCAAGCTGCCTCTGCGTGCGTCTCGCATTAGTGTATTAATTGTTTAACAAGGTGATGGTGCATAAAATCGCGTCTATGTACACCGAGAATTTCTCTTGTGAAATCGTGTGTTGTATGATAGCGAATTTCATGGATAAGTCGACAGCAAATAATATTGTTCTCTTGAGCAATATTATTTGTTGTTGCGCTTCAATGTAGCAATGGAGAGAGGAAATGCCTGTTGCATCCTGGGTTCCCAACCTGCGTCTGAGGAGCTACACAACTTAAATTAGGGATTTTCATTCATTTTGCCATGGAGTAAATAATTCACAAAACTATTCTTGTTGATGAAACATTACGTTATTCTGGTGGAAGATTAGCTTAGTCAGAATATGTTACAGTAGCCGAAACAATTTATAGTTACAAGATATACTTGCTGACCTAGCCAAAAGTAAAAATTTTAATATATAAAATTATTTTATCTGAAAACGTAATGTCACATTCGATGCTCTGGTTAACTTTTATTTATTAACTTGTTTTAAAAGTTTGTTAGCTTAGTGGAAACCACCATGAACTTAGTCGTTAGTGTTGACCTCTCCTAACACTCAAGCACTCTAGACTCTAGCCTATATAGAAGCATAATAGAAATATTTGTGATAGAAATTCTAGCCTAGTCGAAGCATTTAAGTACACAGAGCATGAGTGTTGATGATACTGTATATGTACAGAAGACTACAAGAGGCAACACGAACACTGTGACCACGGTGATGTGCTTGAGCGAGTAGATAGGTCACTATACCTCCGATACTATGAGCGTCACCTGTTTACTACGCTAGTGATGTTAAACTCTAGTACAGTGCTTAAGACTGGTTTGTGCACCGGGAAAGCTATCTCTGTCTGTCTGTGTCTCTCTATATATAAATCTCTATATAAATCTGTAGTGGAAGGAAGGAGGGGGTAGGGGTCGTCTTAGGAAAGGATGAAGGAGAGGGTAAAAGAAGTTTTGTGTGCGAGTGGCTTGGACATACAGCAGGGCCCGGGTTCGATTCCCGGCGGGTGGAAACATTTCGACGTGTTTCCTTACACCTGTTGTCATGTTCACCTAGCAGCAAATAGGTACCTGGGTTGTTAGTCGACTGGTGTGGGTCGCATCCTGGGGGACAAGATTAAGGACCCCAATGGAAATAAGACAGACAGTCCTCGATGACGCACTGACTTTCTTGGGTTATCCTGGGTGGCTAACCTTTCGAGGTTAAAAATCCGAAGAAATCTTATCTTATCTTATCTTATCTTATCTTATGTGTTAGATAGGGTAATATTTTGTGAAGGGGTTCAGGAAAACCGGTTAACCGGACTTGAGTCTTGGAGGTGGAAAGTACAATGCCTACACTTTAATGGAGGGGTTTGGGATATTTGTTGTTTCAAGTGATATCTGAACTGTCATATTTGCGCGCCTCTGCAAAGACAGTGATTATGTGTGAGTGATGATGAAAGTGTTTCTTTTTCTGGGTTACCCTTCCTCGGTGGGAGACGGCCAGCTTCTATGATATATATATAATATATATATATATATATATATATATATATATATATATATATATATATATATATATATATATGTGTGTGTGTGTGTGTGTGTGTGTGTGTGTGTGTGTCATGCCGAATAGGTAAAACTTGCGATTTTGGCTTAAATAGCAACATTTTTCTTGCCGAATAAGGCAAGCGAAAATTTGTGTATTCAATAATTTCGCAAAAATCATTCTGAACCTAACGAAAAAATATATTTCATTGTGTTTGTTTATTATTAAATTATTGTGAACGTATCTAAAATATATTTAGTTGGATTAGGCTAAATTAAATTGCGCTTGTTATAATAAGGTTAGATAAGTTTTCTAAGGTTCTTCTGGTACAAAATTATTAATTTTTACATTAACATAAATGAAAAAAATATATCTTTAAACGTATAAGAGAAAATTTTAAAAAGGACTTAATTTTAAATGAGTTCTTGACCAGTTTTACGTATTCGGCACGACTATATATATATACATATATATATATATATATATATATATATATATATATATATATATATATATATATATATATATATATATATTAAATATATAATATATATATAATATATATATAATATATATATATATATAATATATATATAATATATATATATATATATATATATATATATATATATATATATATATATATATATATATATATATATATATATATATATATATATATATATATATTGCCGTCTCCCACCGAGGTAGGGTGACCCAGAAAAGAAAGAAACACTTTCACCATCATTCAACGCGCCAGAGGCACATAGATACGACTGGTCAGATGTTCCTCCAAACAATATATATCCCAATTCCCTATTTAGAGTACAGACACTGTACTTCCCTGCCATTGTGACGACCTCCGTGACAACACGGATTGTTTGTGCTACAAGTGCTTAAGAGAGTCTGGATGAATTTGAGTGTAGAGCAGTTACTTATAGATGCCAGTGTACGAACAGAGCATTTCCTGGAACCTTAGCGTACTTAAGAGATTCCTTTCCTCTTGTATTTGAGGCCAGTGTAGCATTGAAAATCTTATATTGGTTACGTTAAAAAAAAAGTTGTCTAGCAGTTTGTCCTGAACCTCATTTTCCTCATGGCTTGTACTTTCAGTTTCTTTCAAAATGAAACTTCTTGGGTTAATTCATGTTAATATATTTGACAGTTACGTCGAAGACATTTACTTCTCAGCTTCGTTTGTATACAAGGATAGGATTAACAACGCAATGGATTTTCTTCCATTAAGGGGAATGGGGTATCATATATGCTACTATGGCAGTGCATTCACTAATAAGAAGAGTGAAACTGTCCTAGACAGTATGTGTCGGCACCAGATATTATGCACGTCATCTGATCCACCACTATACTTAGTACTTGATTTGGCATCTCTCTCTCTCTCTCTCTCTCTCTCTCTCTCTCTCTCTCCCTTTCTCTCCAAGTATATACCCTAAGCACTTTACAATAAAATATAAATCCCACACGTGACGTCTATATATAAGCAACTTTCCACGGTAGATCAAGCAATCAAGAGCTGTCATAATCAGTGTTAGTGATTTCTGGGGCCAATTTCCTTCTAAGTGCTGAAAATTAAAGACCGTTATCATAAAACTTTCTCTAGTTGCTCAGGTAGGAACGTTAGCTATGGGTAGATAGTGCTACTCTCGCACTTGACATAACCTCGGGATACAACAAATACCAACTCTTCCAGATGACTACAGTTAGGTAGCATGTCTGTTTAGCAATTAGCGGACGAGGGATCGAGCCTCTGCTATGGGTTCACATAAAAATAAAGTAACAACAATATACAAAGATAAAAAAAACTACAGTAGGCTTACTTGCTCACATTAGACGCTTTCAACTCTTACCCAGCTATTCTCACGCACGTATCTTCTAGCCCATCCTTAAAGCTTACTCTTATCATTGGAGATTATAATGCAAGACACAAAAGCATTGGAAGCTCACAGTTTGGTAATCGTAATGGTAACCAACTGTTGTCACTGTTAAATAGTCATGATAATGTGCAAATTGTAGGTGACCTTGAACCCACACATATCTATGGAGGCATCCTTGATCTGTGTCTTGGCTTCAATATTACTTCTGCCAGCTGTGAGTCTACCATTGTATCAGATATATCATCAGACCATTTCCCAAGGCTAACCTCACTAGATATAGGTAATACTATCCTTCCTGGTGGAATATTCAAACGGAAACGTGTTAATGTTCCCCCTGATCAACATGAGGACTTTGTTGCACATGTGACTGACTGGTATAATTCCTATGAGTGTTCCTCTGTTGAGACCTTTAACAATGACCTTGTGAGCAGTATTCAGAACTACTTAGAGCCGCCTCAAAAACCTCTTGGCACTCTTAACCCAACCAACTTCCATAACAATCATACCTCCTATAATAACCATACTTATTACAATGATCTTAAACTTCGAACACTGGGAAAAGTACTGCTCACAGACTAGGGCCTAGCTATAGAAAACATCGTACCCCCGGAATGCTGAAGCTCTTTCAAACTGCCCTTGCTGGAGAGAGCGTAGACAGAGCTGCGGGAAACTGACTGGGAAAAATTTGTCAATGGTCTCAATGTCACACCCCATTTGCCGAGCATGGAGGGACATAAATAGAATTAAGGGTAACAAAAATGGTCAGATTCGCACCCTCATCCCTTTCATAGGGCGAATGGCTAGTCGTGCTTGGGGTGTTACATCAAGCATGAAAATCTTCCCCAGTACCCACAGGCGAAATTAAATGACAAATATGATCTAGGGAGAGCTTGTTTGTTTCATGCTCAACAAAAGGGAAAATGACTGTAACATTCCTTTCACTGACTTTGAAAAATTTATGCAGCACTAACTAA